>BPLR01005951.1:0-74749 GCA_021605095.1 Caerostris extrusa
TATATTTATAGAAATACAAAATCCCAAATGAAAAAAGCTTTCTGTGGTTTTATAATAATTCAATACTTGTTTTATATTTTAATTCTACATATTAATAAATTATTTTCTTTCCATTCATCAACTTTGCATGAAAAGGAAATTTATGTATGTAATCATTTTTAAAAAGCTTCATTTCATGTTTGTTGATTAAATTTTTGATGCAATTTATAACAAGGAATTTTTCATAATATTAAAATCAAAGTATTTTTTAAAAATATTTACAATAAAATTTTAATATTCATTTTGAAAACAAGTTTACAGTTTACAATCTAAGCTTGTAGCTATATGTTTTATTTTATTTATTTTAAATTTTTTATTGAATGAAACCAAATTAAATTGGTATTTCAAATGTTAGATATTAATTTAAGTTTTATTTATTTAATATTATTTGCTTAGTTTATTTTTATTTGTTTTAGGTTACTGCAATGGTAAAGCAAATGAAGAATAATAAGTTTTCAAAAGCTGTTTCTTTATCATTGCAAGGTGATTTCATTTGCTTTTGTTCCTAAAGTGGATTTTTATTGAAATGTTTTTATTGTATATTTTAATTTTGTTAAAGTTTATTTGTTAAATATTCTTTATAATATTCTTTTAAAATATTTCCATGTTGGTATCATTAGAAAATAGATATTGCTTAAGAATTATATATCTTTAAAATCTCCAGAAAATTAAATGTATGTTTACTTTAATTTGTATATCAAAATTACAAATATTTACATAAATACAATGTTTTCGTTTCACTATTATGCCTTTTTAAAAGGTTAGATAAGAAAATTTAAATATGAAATTCTTATTATTATATTAGTTTTTATATAGTTCCTCTTTGTGGATTTCATAATAAAATTGAGTGTACTTTTATTTAAAGTCATAAGTGAAAATTAAAATATATTTAAAAATGTTTAAATATTTTTGAAAACGAATCGTCTTAATAGATAAAGTCACTTGTAGGCCCGTGCAATTTCGTTTAAGTTGTATTATAATGCAACACGAGGGGAAATTAATTTGTATAAAATGTAATTTATGTATTTGGGATATGTTTCAACTTTTGTAGAGCATAGACAAGACTGCAATGATTTGAAAACAAATAAAAATTTTGAAATTATATAATTTGATCAATGGGTTATTCTTATGATAAATGAGAATAATCATTGATCTTATTTTTATTTTACCATAAAAATAATATATTTTTATGATAAAATTATTTTTTATCTTGTGTAAGGTGCAAGTGAACATAATATATGCATTTTAGATACTAATGTAACTTATTTTCATTGATATTTGACAATATTAATTTTAGGTGTGACTGGAACAGAAAAAGAGAACTTTGGATCTGAACTTTACGAAGAAAAAGATGCAAATGATAAGGCAGCTGGTGATTATCTTAAAGAAAATGGTATTAAAGAAATTCATCAGAATGGTACCCTTGCATCTAATGGAGTGAACAGTCATTGTGAAAAGTACTGGAAGCAGGAGGAGCAGCGTTCTCTGGAGGAAGCACTGCTGAAATTTCCTAAAGACACTCAAGGGCGCTGGGAAAAAATTGCTGATTTTGTTTCTACCAAAACCAAGGTATTTCATTTTAATTTTTTTGTTTTGTGATGTTTTATTATAGATAAATAGTTTAAATGATACTAAATTATAGTAAATCTTGTTCCAAATACAAGAAAAGTTCATCTTGTTAGCTTAAAAGATAACAGCTCTTGGTTTTTATCAATGAACATTTACAATCTTTTTTTCTGCAAAAAAGTTTCTTGTTTGTTCTTGGTGCTCAAGTAAATAAACATTCTGTAACTCTCATCTATGTTAAACTAGAAAAGTTTGTATTTTGGGCTTATTAATGGTTTTATAATAACACTGAACTAGAAATAACCAAATAATTATTTAATTTTCATCATATAAAATGTATTAAAATAATAAATGTATTAAAATGCACTCAAATGTCATTCATTGAATTTTAACTTCATTTAATTAGCTTTGAAATTGATAAATTTATGTAGAATGTGCTTCATGGTGCTAAATCAACAAAATTTACTTTCTTGAACAAAAACTGGAAAGAGTGTAAATAACTAGAAAATAATTGAACTAGAAAAATATTCCTATTATAAATATTTGGGAAGGGAAACAATAAGAAAACATTATATAGAAATATAATGTTACAGACAGAAAATATTAAAATATTTTATGATCTCAAAGGATTTTTTTGTTTGTTTAAAGCCTTAATGTTAATAGAATTTTTAATTAATATTTAAAGGTATGTCTATAGCCTAAAATACCAGTTTTTATCATAGATTTTTTATACAATATTCTATATGTTAATAATTGGTAGTAGTATATGAAAAATTATTTTAATGCATAAAGATTTTTATAATCAAGGCATTCAATTGAAGTTGAATTCTTTTGATTTCAGGAAGAATGTGTTGAACGCTATAAAATTTTAGTCCAGCAGATCAAAAAGAAGAAAGGAAAATGACTCTGCTAATTTAAAGCCATCAAAGCAAATACATATTATTTATGAATGTTTGGGGTTGTAGCTCATGTATATACTTGTTTTAATGTAAAATATTTTAAACCTTGTAATATATTCCCTCCAGACTTTGAAATAAAAGTCAACTGACTTCCCATACTTGTTTTCAGTTATTATTTTCTTTTTGAGTTTCATAAAGTTATTTGAAGATTTTAAGAAAGAGTAAAATTTTTATTTTGTGACATAAAATTATTTATATTATTAATAAAAGAATGTTTATTTATATTTTTATGCTTCTAAGTAGTATCCTAATAATTAATCCAATATTGTTCTTCCAATTTCTTTATCACAAATGATTCACACACACAAAAGAGTGATTATTATTTTCATGGAAAAGATATAGAGCTGTTTTATGTCAGTGCCTGAGATTCATAAGATCATTGATAAAACCAAAATAGTTAATAAGTGTGTCAGGCATAAATAATGTGGCAAATTGTTAATTATTAACAATCATTTGTGACTAAAGTGCAGTGATTAAAACTCTTGAGCTGTCTCTATATACATTCATTTATAGAAGTCTATTAATAATTATAATTTTATGGGATTGAAAGAAGAAGAAATTTTCTTCTGTTTGTTAACCTTAAAATGTCAATGCAGGTGCGATTATGCTCGAGAAAATTCTGATATTTTGTAGCTATGCATTCTGAAAATTCAAATTTGATCTACTACATCCAAATTTTTATGTTAACATCCAAAAAATGTCATGTTACACATTCTGAAAATATATCTATTTTCCCAAATTGTTTACTTCTCTAACTGTGTAATAAATATATTTAAAAACTTTGATTTCTCTTGGCAGTGATAAAATGTAACATATTAAACATAGTGTTTTTTCCTTCCTTTTTTTTATATTGTTGTTTTTCTGAAGAAGAAAGTGGTTATAATTTGCTTCATACACAATTTCCAAAGTTTGACTTGTAGTTAAAAAACATTTCGGATGTACTCACATTTTGTGGTGGGTCAATGGCCAATTATTAATAATTTGTAAAATATATAAAAATATTCATGGAATTTAAATATTTTTACACAGAGTATTTCATAGCAGGAATGGATGCCCTTATTAATTTCACGAATCCTGAATGAATGCATTTTCTTTTGAATTTATTTGTATATAAATCATTAAAAAAATTTTATGAAACAAGTTTTTAATTATATATAATTTGGAAGTAAAGTGCAATAACTATTAAAAACTATTTTGATATATTTTGGTTTACTGATACAGAAATATGAGCTTTTGTCAATTTTATAAAAAAGAATAAAATTTAAAGTAAATGATTTTCTTACTTTTTAAGTTTTAAATGAAAAACAGCATTTAAAATTGATATTTTTAATCTGAAAGCTAGATAATGTTTTAAATTTAATTAATAAGTAATTAAAAATGTCTGAATATATTTTTATAATTAAAAATAATGTTATAATTGTTTTAATAATAATTAATAAAAATTCTTGATATGTTTTAAATTTGGTTCTTATGATGGCTTTTTATTGTAGGCCTGGCCTGTAAATGACTTCCACTATTTATAAATGTGTGAGAGGATATAAAAATCTTTCAAGGGGCAAAAATTGATTCATTAAGGGCAAAAAATTAAATATATTTTCTTATAATAAAACTCAGTTGTATCGAATGATAGTACAGTGAATTGAAATCTTTTTAAACAAAACCATTTTATTTATTAGATCAAATAATTTTAAAATCATTCTGCACATGTTTATTTTTGCTTGACTAGTAAAACATCTGATAATATAAAACTTTAAAATTTATTCTAACGATGTGTCTATAATCTGTATTCTTCTATTTCCTCTATCAAAGCCGAATATTTTTCCATCCCAAAGAGGCAACACTTCTTCATCATCTGTTATCTCTTCAAAACCACGTTGGTTCCAAATTCATTGCAGTATCTTTTAAAAAGTATCTGTAAAAAATTTGAATTATTAAACAAAGTAGATAAATTGTTTAATAAATTTATCTTTAACAAAGCTTTATAATTATGTTGCTTAATGTGATAGTGGTTTAGGGCCATCAATTAGTGATAGAATACTTTAGAGATGAAATAAAGCATATCTGAAAATTGATTTTCAATTTTATTTTTAAAAACGATAAAATTATAAACACGAGATTGTATGTTTTGTTCAGAATAAATGAAAAGAAGATCGGAAGTTTAGAAATCATAAAAAATGTCATAGTAAAATACAATCCATTTCAAAATGCAAAAATTATTCTAATATTCATACAAAGTTTTAGCAAAAAAAAGGCATTTTCACTTTATATGAATTAATAATTCATCAGGTTATTTTTATTTTATCAGAGTGTGACATGGTAGTTTAGTCTAAAACAAAATAAATTTTTTTTTGCTGTGTTGTTGGGGAAAAGTATAAATTAAGGTTCAAAGAAAAATATATTCAATGTAGTATATAATCTCAATCTTCACGCTTCTTAAGTCTTTTCAAGTTTTGTATTAGGATGGGCTTAAACTAATGTCAAAATGATGATGCTATAAAAATTTCTTACAAACTAGATTGAAATATCAATGAATTTATAGATAATTGTAACTTTGTGTTATATTTTTAAATGTAAATTTATTTGCATAATGCGAAAGTAATGTATGCAGCAATGGAATTGTACATTCTTATCTTTGATCTGTTTTGCCATTAATGTGTTTAATAGAAAGTTTTATTTTTAATCATATATAATGTTACTGGAAATGTATGGAAATCATTTATTGTGTAGAGGGCCAAGTGTTTGGCGGTAAGGTAAGAACTGACAAAAGTTTCACACATTTTCTAAGTATTTCATGCAATGTCAAAAGACAAACCATCAAAATATAAAAATGTTGTTCTAATGCAACTGGCAATGCAGACATTTAATCTTTATGCAATAAGCAAGGGCTGCCCTGCTGTCACCATTTAGATTACCCAGGAAGCATGTGTAGCTTGAAGATATGCTACGGACGCGAGTAACACTACCCCCACAACGCCCTACGATCCTATTAGGACCGCGACCTACTGTTTAAAATGCATTCTAAACCACTACAAACATCCATGACGCAGTCGGGATTCGAACCCGAAACCTGTGATACCGAGCGCTAACTACTCGGCCATCAGGTCTTCAAAATATAAAATGTTTGAGCCGATTCAGTTTCCAAAGTCTGGAAGATCACAAGTCATTTTATATATAAAGAATTTATTCAGAATTGAACATATTCCTGACTGTGAAATGCCTCTGCAATCAACTTCTACCTCTTAATCTGCTGGAAGTGCCAAGGATTCATGAAGTAATGTAAGACCCAGTGCAAAAATCATGAACTACTTATGTGGGAAAACGCACTAAAGTACATTTCAAAATGGTATATTAGCTTTTCTTCTTGCTATAAGTTGGATAATTTTTTAAATTATTTTTTTTAAGTGAGAAAGTTTTTTGCAATTTTTTTTTCTTTTTTTTTTCATTTATGTACTTTTTATGAAAGTACATAAATGAAAAAAAAAAAAAAAAGCCTTTTTAAAATTCTTCCAATTTTTTTTTTTTTTTTTAAAGGCAATTGCAATTTAAAATAAATTTAAATTACAGTTTATAAACAATTAATAGTGCAATTAAAAAAAATGTTCCTTTCTTTGTTGTAAAAGCAAATACTTTCATTAACATGCACATCTTTTCAATGAAGGCTTTTGTAACCTCACTTTAAATTTGCTGTTCTTAATGCATAGGTATTAAGTGTAATATTAGGGGTAATTACATAAAATAATTTGGATATTTCATGTTTTGTCCAGATGCTCTTTATATTGCCTAGGCATTCTATATAATGCTGCTATTCATATATTGCCAGTAACATAGGCATAATCATATAAGGCATATTTTTAATAATTATTGTGATTTTAATAATATCTATTTTTATATAATCGAAAATTCGACACTAGGAGAAAATGTGAAATTCGAATTAAAAACAGTAACGAATTCTACTGAAATTCAAATAAGTTTCGATAATATAATTTTATACAATAGAGGCAGTGTAAATATACATTATTTAATAGCACAAAAAAGAAATGTAAACATTCATTGTAATTGAAAAGTGAATATATTATCGTATTTTTATAAAAGCGCCATTAAAAGTAACCAGTTTAACATACCTATAGTCTCCTTTTCTGTTGAAAAGGGTTTTGAAATGCCCCAAAGTGATTCTTTTGCCTCGTACTTTAGTAGTATATGGAACAGGATTATTATTGATACAGTAGCCTACAGATGTAAAATCATCTCTTGGCTTCTTTTGGTAGAACTTTCAACCTAGAAATTATTAAAGTAATTTTGGGAAATAATATTTATTTGTATCTCATGAATTCATGTTTTATAGTAGGGATATACATATTCCTTAAGACCAAGGGTTACATAGATTTCCTCCCAAAATACTTGCTGTTATTTATTCTATTATATATTGTTACAAAGAAAGGCAATACAAGTAAAGTAATTTGATATAATATATTAATTTAACAATTATTTTTAATGCGTGGTATAGTTTCTGTTGTAGTAAAATTTATTTTTATTTTGCTTCTAGATTGCTTCTATTTTTCAAATTTATTCTCATTCTTGAGTGAATATTAACGAATCGAAGTATATCTAATAAATATTAAATAGAATCAAATATATTTGATACGAAGTAATATATGTATTGTCGCCAATTTTTTTTTTCTATCATCTAGTAAAAAGATTTATATTAAACTTAATTATTGCATCTAAAAAAAAATTATAAATTGTTTTCAAATTTGTTTTTGCAGCTTTCTATTCTTCATGGTGAAGATTTAAATGACTTATTAAAATTTTTTGGACAAACAAATAACGCACTAAAAAAAATTCCAATAAAGTATTTTTTTTTTTTTTAATAATATCATCAGCGTTGCAAGAATGTGCAAATAATTATAACATGCGATCACTAACAAATCATTTTAGGATCACAGCTTGTGTATCTTTGTTTTACAGTGATGTCATTTTTTTATTTTTTAACTTAGCTAAAATGAGTAATGCTTAGCTTAAATTGTATGCAAAAGCATGAGCGTGGAATAGATTTCGATCCCACTTTTTTCTCATTGAATTTTTTTTGAAAATTATAAAAATTAAGCTGATACTTTCTATATTTTTATGGGTAGTCGTGTATAAGGAAATTTTCATTTTAAAAACGCTCAAAATTAGGCTTTATTTTAGGATTGGGGTCATGTTAAACTTCCGCGTGCATATAAGGATTATCAACAATAGAATTGACGTAGAAAGAGTATTAGATACAAATACTACGAACTAAGTTTTTCCCTCCTACATAATTAATATTATTTCGGAAGAAATGAGCATATTGAATTGGTTATATTGTTAGTTTGTTTGATAAATTTTTTATTTTGCTTTAACTAATAAGTAATTTAAAAGTCACTAGAACAAAGGTGATCCTTGCGTGTACCAGAAGAATTAAATGTTTATATCATTTGGAAACATCAAACTATTTGCATAAATATATATCAGATAAAGATTAAAACTCAAATTTACTTTATTCCCTTGGATTGTCTTAGAGCTGACTGACTTCGGCAAGCAACTCGATTGTCTGGCAAAGTTTTTAATTTTGGCTCTTTTAGGATGGGCTTAAGTTCGAAAGTAGAAGAATAATTTGGCTTTTTCTCCAATATTTTGGCCTGGGAATTCTGTTGGAAAAAAAAAATTCCAAATTATATTTGTATATATAATATTAATAATACATACGCATATACAAACATCGAACAAATCTGTTAGCTATATTTATATTGGTTATAATATTACGTTACAAAACATATAATGTTATAAAGCGTTTATCATAAAAATTACAGTTTTAATTTTCATTGAATGTAATTGAATAAAAATTGTCATGAATTTTTATTATACGTCATAAAAAATGATTTCAGAGAAAAGAAATGCTCTTTTCAATGATGCAATCAAATTACATTCAATGATGCAATTTTTAATTCATAAGAAATTTTACACATAAGCCTTACATTCATTCAAACAAACAATCAATTTTATATTAGATAGAGATAGCTTTAATAGATTTAATTTATTTGGATATCTACTTATTAATCACATGTCAGACATAGTTATTGGCGAATGTCAATCAACCTTTGTTTTGAGAGGAAGATGTTTAGCAGAAAATATTCATTGTTAAAAACATTCGTTGCACAAAATATTTTTATATGATTATTATGGAAAATGTTAATATGAGCGATTAATCGTTGATATTAGTATGCATTGCAGTTATTACAAGCGATCAATCCCAAGCATGTGGATAATTCGTAAGTATCTTTTACTTATAACAACTGTATTTTTCATTGCGCTGGAATAATTGAAAAATTCAGAAAGCAATTAGTAAACCATGAATGTATTAAGTTGAATTGTAAAATGACCATGTGCTCAGTTTATTTTAAAAGGAGCTGCAATTCTACTTCTAAACTAATTAATTACAGAAATTAGTCTATAATTTATTATGAAATTGAAAAAAAAATAGGCTAGTGCAAAAATTAAACTGTATAAATAAATCGTTACGAAGAATTAATCTACTTGTCGTGTCGATATGGGTGGCACTATGTATTTATAAATATTTTTTGTATTGAGGTAAAATTGTTTATAATCATTATATAATTCGCATGCTCTGGGGGTATACAATATACTGAATAGTATTTCATATTTACTGAATTGAATACAGTGATTATTTTTACAATTTACAATAATTATCAATCCAGTTTACGAATAATTATTATTATTATATTACAGTTTTCAATAGTTACAAATAGTTATCAATAATATTTATGAAATGATTAAATATAATGTCACAGAAAATGTTTACAAATATATCATTTGTACTTGAAAAATTTTGTGTTTAAATGACTGTTCAAATGACCGCAATTTAAATGAAAATCTGTAGCAATTTTATAATATTTTTTTATCGATATCTATTTTACAGCAACATCTTCTGTATTGAAATGTGTTAAATAAATATCCACTTTATCTGGAACCTTATAAAAACTCAAAAGCACTAAATTCCCTACCATTTGTCCCTACTGAATACACATTAAATACTTATTTTGCTTTATATGAAAGCTTCTTGAATATATTTTATGTGACTTAGGTTTATTACTAACTTTAACAGCCATTTTTTTTTTGAAATACTATAGTAATAAATGTGTGAATTAAAAAAAATGCTTGTTAAAATTTTTCATCTTTAATAGTTATTGAACTAATGAAAAAAAAAATTATGACAAACCAATTTCGATCTGTGCATCTGCAATGGCAAATTTTTGCATTAATGTACGTAAATAATGAACATGTAAATACACATACCTTGAATTCTTGAATGGAATCTTTTAAGCGCTCTCTTATCTCCTGATCTCTTTTCAGGTTTTTTAATTTCTCGATCAGGACAGATATGAAAAGATCTTCTCTCATAATTTTCCTGGAAGAATTTAAAATCCATTAAAATTGAAAAATTAGAAATAAGGCATTACTGTTTTATCGTTTGTCAACCTTTTAACGAAATAGATGTTGTATAAGAACAACATCTATAATAGTTTAGAATTCCGGCATAAAATAAATGTTTTTGTGGAACAAAATCAATAAAAAGTGTTTTATACAAATTGCAGCAATTGTAAGAACAGAAAATGTCATTAAATTGTATAGACGAGCACTATATTGATCACAGAAATGATTAATATACAGATAATGGATATATACTCTCTGCAAATGATAAAATTTATTCTTAAAATTCCTTTCTGTACTTGTCACAGTAAAACATGTCCATATAAAATACGATAAAAAAGTAATAATTTATTTTTAAAAACCTACAATTCCTTCGTTCAGATTATTTCATTTTTTTTTAATTCTGTAAATAGATAATAAAAAAAGATTTGCATAAAATACATAAACTCTTGTAGCGATGAGAAATAAATATTTTTTGCTGCTTTCAAATTTGTAAACTTATTGACCTGAATGACCTCCTGTCTACGAATGGCCATTTGTGTCTTAAAACCCAGCAGCTTTTAATGGTGTAGGCTCAAGAAGATGACAAAAGCTTTTGAATAAAGAATCATTTTATGGTTATCCAAATTCTGTGGCTTATTTTTATGATTCGGCTTTGTCCATTAGTCTGGAAAATTTTCTAGAAGGGAAGATGTAAGGAAAACTAATGATCATCGGTCATCGGGAATGGTAGGTGGGTATAGCAAGACAATTATTAGTCACTTAAAAAAAAAAAAACCCTTTGAAATTCTTTATTATGTGTCTATTTAGTGTTATTTTCTTTAAAATGAATTTTATTTAAGTGATGGCAAATTTCATTTAAGTCACACCTATTAATATTTTTTATATTAATGGAAAATAATTTTACATCGTTCCTTATTTATTTGTAATTATTTTTACAAAACCAAGACTTAATGCCCATTATATCGGACACACCAACAATTATATTTTACACGAAAAATTATTATGTTTGCTATTTTGTATTTTAATTAAGAATAATGGTTTTAAATTTGGAAAAGAAACACGATGTGTCATACTATGCATGTACTAGACGTTCCAAAATATTTATTCAAAATAACTGTCTACATACTACTTTGGATTTTAAATTTGGTAAAAATTAAAAGGCATATGAGGTGAAGTTATAAAAGGATTAGAAAAATATAATTTTTAGACATTCCAGAAAGCATAAAATGAACTAAAATTGTGAAAGAATTTTTAAAATTATTTCGTATTCTCTTTAAGAAAATTGATCTCAATTTTGGTGAAAATTTCTTAAAAATAAGCGTCTCAAGAAGATATATTGGATATTCTGAAAAGAAATAAATGCATATTTTTTTTTTTTTTTTTTTTTTTTTGAAAAATGATTGGATATTTCATGTTCTTATTAAGAAAATTGACCTGAAATTTGATAAAAATAGATTAAATAAATAAGAAATAAATTATCTCAAGAATCGCTTTACTGTGCTTGCTTACAAAACAATTAACATAATTTTTTTTTTTAAAGTTAATTCCTACTTTTTTTCACTATATTGCAGAAAGTTCTTTATAAATAATTTTCATTCATTTTTTTTATGTTTATCTATTGATAGATATATGCAACTTAAATAAAAAAAAAAAACTAAAATTAATTAATTAAATTTAATTACTGAATTAATATTTGAAGAAACTGTATTAAAATCCAGTGTCATCCACTTCAAGTTTCAAAAATGTATTTGAACTTGAGTGGATGAATAAAAAGTATTTTATGAACGATTGAAAATTTGAACAAGATATATATAGGGAGAGTGTGAGCTAATAGAAAGAATTGAAAAAAAAAAGATGCATAGACAATTTTTTTATTTATAATTATACATTAAAAAAAAAATTCTAGATCTTAAAATATTTCATCTATTTCTTTTTCTAGATTTCAAGTAGGGAAAGATAATTCCACAAAATTTTTTTTTAACGATGTCAGACAGCCTAACGATGGAGCTTATTAGTATTGTTGGAGTTCTTGTAAAATGACCCTCAAACGTTTGCCGCTTTAGTATTTCGTAGGGCCGGCACGCACCCAGGGAGGTTGGGGGCTTGAACCCCCTCACCTCATAAGTGAAATGTGTGCACGTGCTCAAACTTATAACCACTTCCCACTTATGCCTAATTGCTTTTGTTAAATGTATAGTATTTCAATGAATCAGAGTTTTTCTTATTAGTGTCAGTTTTATTATCTCGCCTGTATGTGTTGATTGAACCGATGTTTTTCCTTGTTTAGTTTTATTCAATAGTGAACGAAATAGTGATGTTGACATAAATGATATAATCGATTAACTAGCAAAAAGAAAATGAATTTTAATTTATAATTTATTTATGTATTTTTTATTTTTTATTTTTTAAAATTAAACTTTTTATTTTTTATTCCTTATTTCTTAGTTTTAATGTTCTCTATTTGAACTAAATGAGTGCAATGTAAAAATTAAATTAAACAAAATTCATATTCTTTTATACATATTTTTTTAAACAAAATTCCTTTCACTTTTATGCATATATTTTCGTTTAATTTCGCTCATGAGTACTTTTATTCATGTTTTTTTTTTTTTTTTTTTAAATTTCTTTCACGATCTTTTTTTTTTTCAATTCCTTCTATCAACTCACACTCTCCTATATATATATCTTGTCAAATTTTCAATCGTTCATAAAATACTTTTTATTCATCCACTCAAGTTCAAATACATTGTTTTTTTAACTTGTAGTGGATGACACTGGATGTTAATACAGTTTTTTTCAAATATTAATTCAGTAATTAAATGTAATTAATTAATTTTAGTTTTCTTTTAGATTTAAGTTGTATATATCTACTAATATGTGGCGCCAGATAAACTTAAAAAAATGAATGAAAATTATTTATAAAGGACTTTCTGCAATAGAGCGTAAAAAAAGTAGGAATTGACTTCAATTTTTTTTTTTTATATTACTTGTTTATACATAATATTTATGTACAAAGTAATTGAGTAATTATTAAATAATTTTAATAAAGAAATTAATTAAGAAGAAAAATTAATGTAAAATTATTTTTAAAAGACCGTCCTATGAAGGCAAAGACAATTTTATTTCAAAGTAAAAATGAGATTTTTCGAGAAAAGAAAATCGTTTGGAATTCTACAGTTTTTAATTTTTTAAGATGGCTGTTTTCGTTTTGTTCTTATATTAAATAAATTTTGTGGGTAACTTGTATATCGGCTCTTCCGATAACCATCTTAACTTTTAATATTATTGTTTTACTTTTAAATTGAGTTTTCAAATTATTTAGTTCAAAAAATTATTCGAAAAAGAATTGTGAGAAAATATGATGCCATTGCTTTTAAAGCGTTTTTTATTTATTTTTGTGACTCATACTTCATATTTAATGTATTTTTTTAATTCTTTTGACTTTTTCATTAATGAATAATTCGTAAATAGTTGAGTTAATGAAGTTAAGAACTATTTTAAAACTTCACTCGAAATTAAAATGGTAAGTTTTTATGAATGTATCCTTTTTTAACATTGTTTTTGTTAGTTTCAAATGTTCTGTTTTACAAATTTAAAATTAATTTTTTTCGTTCGAATTTTTTTTTAAAATTTATATTTCTTTTCTATTTTGTTGTAACGAAACATTAAATTAAATATTTGTAGTATGAGAATAATTGAAACTGAATTTATGTCGTCAATCTTTTAGTAACCTTATTGATACAAAAAGCCTATTTTTTAATTAAATTTAAAAACAATTGTCAGTTTATGCAGGTATTTTGAAGTAAAATTTATTTAATGTTTTTCCATTTTTGAATTTTTATTATATCGATTAATCTAAAGCATTTAATTAAATTTACGAAAGTAAAAAATCTGTCATTTCACTAAAGTTGTGCAACGCAGTGTCATAGTTGGTATAAACTAAATATTGAAGAAATATTGCTTACCTTACAAAAGAAAAATATAGCCAAAGAAAGACGAGAGGTTCGAATTTTAAACATCAACTAGTAAAATGGAACTATTCGTTTGATATAGTATTTACATATTTTGCTTTTATGAGGTATTTTATAAACATTTTTTCATTTTATGAAACATTTTATTGCAATAATCACAACTTTATAGAAATAAAAGTATCATTACGTTCATTACATAACTTTTTATATCTGAAATTGGTAATAAGAATATGTTTTCGAGTAAAATTATTGCCTACTAAAGATCTTATCACATTCATAATATAAAGTCAATATTTTATATATACACATTCAATGTGCATTCATCTACTATTTATTCAATTTTTATATCTAGGGAAAAAAAGTACATTAAACTTTATTAAATCATTTATAAATGGAATTAGTAGTTCAATCTTGTTCTTTTTATTACCCATAAAATATTTGGGTATTGTTTTCGGGAGCAGGGTGTTTCGTTTTCTTGACCAATTTCAATTATTCTTACTTATTTTTTAAAGATTCCTTTCTCAGGCTATAGGTTTATTTATTTTAATTTTCTTTCATAGTATTTATTTAAATTTCTTTCACGAGTTAACAATTATATAATTATATAATATAAAATTGTTCTAAAAGATCATCTGGTAAAAACAAATTTAATTTTATTTCGAAGTGAAAATTAGATTTTTAAGAAAAGAAAATCATTTGAAATTCTATAGTTTTTAAAAAACTTTTTTAAGATTGCTGTTATTCGCTTTGTTCTTAGATTAAATTCTAAATTTTATGGGCAACTGGTATCTAGGCCCATCCGATTATAATTTTCTTAATTTTCTTTTTGATATGTAAGCATCATTTTATACAGTATATTTTTCAAAAAGGGGCAATATAAGGAATAATCACAATATATAATATTAAATATACTTTTACTAATTTTTAAAATTAATTTTATGTGCTCGTAAATAAAAAATTCGTTTTACTTAAAAAAGGGAGTAGGAAATAAATATTTAACAGCTGTTATTGTTCATATTGTTTCTAGTTTTCGATTTCAATCAGCTAATTTTTTTTCTTCAAAATTAAATATTTTCTTATTAGATAAAAATAATTGAGCGAAATTTAGTCATATCAAACATCAGATATTTATAAAAAATTTAATTTTTATATATATTTTCCAAAAATTTATCAATAATAAAATTACTGATATACGTTTGTATGTTTCTGGCGCAAAGTGATTCACAATTTGGTTTTTACATTTTATCTAACAAAAAATTAAATTACTAAAAAGGATGGATTGGATTTATTACAAATGTAATAAAATCAATCATTAGATGTTTATGCAAAAATAGTATTGCGTTTCTTAAATTCTGCAATAAAATTTTTTTTTTTAATCTTCCAATGACATTCATCAACATATATTAAACACATTACATCATAAGTGATTGAGGTCAACTAATCTATTTAATTAAATTACTAAAAATATTAAACATTAAACAGGAAATTAATTTAATTTACAGTAATTTTAGTAAAATGGGTACTTATTGTTTATAAAAATATACGAATTTTCTTTCTTGAAAACAATGCCAATGTCATTCTATAAATCATAAATATTTCAATGAACGAAATAAAGAATTGTTTTAAAAAAATTCTTTCGAAATTAGATTGAATGTTTGTGATTGAGTTCTTTTTTTTTTAAATATATTTTTTTTTCCGTTTCAAACGGTCTACCACAAGGCTTTGAACTAATTTTTCTTAATACACAATTTATTTTTGTTTATATTAACTTTTATTAATCAGCTAGGTTTATTGATGTTTGCCAATCTACGTGTATTGCAAAATCGTGTTTCCTACATTAGTTAAATAGTTCATTCAGTCCAATGCGCAACTAGTTACTAAAAATAATGAACTATAAACATGAAATTAATTTAAGCGGTTTTATTTTTCTACACTTTGAATGAAATTAAATCAAACACGAAATGTTTTATAAATATATTATGTTATGGGTTTTTAATGCACATATTCATGTAAATAATCGTGTTTTGCTAAAACTTACTTTGACAATCAACAACATGTGTTATGCAATACATCAACAATAAGTTAATCAATTTTCTACACCAAGGAACACTAAATCACTAAAAATAATTATCAATAAAATAATCAGGAGGTTTAATCTTACCTTCCATAATGCTCAGTCAACACAGAATGAGAGTTGGCTTTATTAGATGGTGAATATTTATAATGAAAAAGCAAAGGCCTATCAAAGATCAAGCCGCCATGTTGTGATGCTGGTAGTACCAAACGATAGATGTTACCGCAGGGAGCGCTGTTGCAGGGGGTGATCAATAATCGGCTGATGAAAAAGAATGCGCTTCCTTTGATCTCACCCCTTTCGTGATCCCAAGCCTCTCTTCCCACTTAATAATTTAGGGATGATGAGGGGGTGGGGGGTGGGGGATGAGTTGAGATGTAACATCAGCGTATTTTTGATAAGGGGCAAGGATTTGTTAAGCATTGATTTGGTATTCCTTTTTTCTATTATTCATAGCAAAAGGCATCGGAAGCATCAGTCTTTTATGAGATTTGGATTTTGTGATTAATTTTTTTGTCAATCATTAGCAATTTATTTCTAAAATGAATAAAAATTATACTAGAAAGTAAAATTTAATTAGTTGGGGCGATTTACAGGTTCTGCATAAAATTTAGAATTTATTGCAAGAACCAAATGCATGACAACAATCTTAAATAAACAAAAAAAAAAAAAAAAAAGTATCAGTCAATAACATGCAGATTATAAATATTTTAATAAAAGGTTCCAATAAATCAGTTTTCGTTGAAAACTGGTGAACATGATGTTCAAAAAACAGATAAATAAAATATAAAAACAACAGAATTCCAAAAGATTTTATAAATAAGTAATATAAATTTTTTTTTTAAAGTCAATTCCTACTTTTTTTCACTGTATTGCAGAAAGTGGTTTATAAATAATTTTCATTCATTTTTTTACTTTTATCTGGCGCCATCTATTGGTAGATATATGCAACTTAAATCTAAAAAAAAACTAAAATTAATGAATTAAATTTAATTACCGATTTAATATTTGAAAAAAACTGTATTAACATCAGGTGTCATCCACTACAAGTTAAAAAACAATGTATTTGAACTTGAGTGGATGAATAAAAGTATTTATGAACGATTGGAAATTTGGACAAGATATATATAGGGAGAGTGTGAGTTAATAGAAGGAATTGAAAAAAAGCGAAAGATATTTAAAGAAAAAGAAATTTAATAAAATAAGAACGTGAAAGAAATTTAAATAAACCAATAAGTAAAGTATAATTCGTGAGAGAAATTTTTTAAAAATTAACTAATAAGAAACGTTGACGGTAGTCCCAGAATATAACTGACTCACTCTCCCCAAAAACAGTACCCATATATTTTTATGGGTTATAAACATAATTTTGCAAATTAAATATCTTATAAAAATATTGAAGATGTTGTTAGAACAAGTCTTTAAATCGCGGCTCGTGTTCTACGAATAATGTTGAAAATAAAGATAAAAAAATCATAGTTTCCTCAATATCACCAAATAAATATTTCTAAACACATAAATACACCTTCTAGATATCACCAAATAAGAAAATAATAATTTTTAACAAAATTTTCATTTGTTGTAAATTGGGCAGTCGAATTATTGGTGGACAAATGAAATTTTGTTTTAAACTCAGAATCACGCTTTTTAAATTAAAAAAAATTGGAAAAATGCAAATTCATTTTTCAATCTGATTAAACCAATGGCAGATCCTTTTTTTTGTGTGACTTTTTCACTGTTTAATAATGATATAATTAATAATATTATACTATTTTAACTTCTATTAATTCGTGAAAAATATTTTATGACTCTCGAGCAATTTTTAAATTATCGTAAAGGACATGTTTCAGTCTCAAATGTCCAGAACAAGATAATCAACTTATCTCCATTTGAGTTTGGCTTTTTTTTTTTTCATTAAAAATTAACCACGATTTTTAACTTAAAAAGTTATTCATGAAATAATGAAAATATTGTTTTACGAATGCAAAATTCTTTTATTGAAACAATGATTTGCCTTATTTATATTAGATATAAAGAAACTGTTTTACATTTATCTCAGAAATTATTATGTATATCATAGACTAGGAGGTTTTTAACAATTTTTTATTTACCTGAGACTTTTGAGAACCACAGACATTTCTGAGAATATTACTTTTGAATGATTAAAATAGAACTGTAAATTTAAATCAACGAAAGGTTTGGACATTTATTTATTTTTTTGGTCCTTCCGATTGCACCAGTAAGGATTATATGTAGTTTCTTTTGGTCCAGTAAAGTTAATTTGCATTGGTCCTGTTACCATCTGTTCATTAGTATGTAGGTGGAACTCAAATGTGATTTGTAAAAATGACGAGGGGAACATTTAGCTAACACATAATTTATTTTTGGAGAAACAGCACATTATAATATATATATATATATATATATATATATATGTATATACTCGTTTA
This sequence comes from Caerostris extrusa, assembly GCA_021605095.1. Taxonomy (NCBI): domain Eukaryota; kingdom Metazoa; phylum Arthropoda; class Arachnida; order Araneae; family Araneidae; genus Caerostris; species Caerostris extrusa. Next base: position 18,533 of record BPLR01005951.1, read on the forward strand.
TATATAAATTCCACATACGAACAAACACGTGAAATACCAGTACAAATTCTTGCATAAATTATTTTAGAAGCGCGTTCTGTCAGGAATAAGTATCATTTGTTTCTTCTTCGTCTCAGTAAGGCTAGGTTCCTTTTCTCTTTAGTAAGTGTTAGGCCCCATCTCCATGTGTCACTGATTGGCTATCTGAATGGACCGCTGAAACACTTTATCTCTATCTATCGTCTTTCTATCCCGTTGCTGCAAAGCTCTGTATACCAATGTCATAGCAAGTCCTGCTTTTAGTTTCTGAAAGAATGACCGGTCTCTCCTCCTTCCTGTTTCTTGTTTTCTCCACTGGAGGTCTTCTTAACTGATACAGCGCTACCAAGAATTGTTCCAGCGCTCCAATTGTTTCAATTTGCACAAATCTTTCTACGTTTCCTCAAGAACGACATAATGTTTAGAAAAGGGGCACTCTTATGAAACAAAAAAAAAATCTTTATAAAGAATGGCAATTTAATATGTATACAAAGATATCTGGAGCTAATGATTCCTGCAAATCAATTTACGAACTCAATCTAACACAAAATATTAAATATCATCCAATATGCATTATATAGATAATTTTAACAATAAATGGTAATAAATAATTAGCAATAGTATATGAACATACAGAAAATTTAAAACTAATTCTTTTCCTTCATTGGCGCGTCAGCCTCATGGTGGGCCAAGAAATCTGTCTACAGGCAGATTTCGAGATAGGAAGGTTTTTCTTTTTTACGTTGTAGGGTTTTCAGCCCTATGTCCAACGCTCTACAGTCAAATTAGGTCGGAACCTACAGTTTAAAGGGGATTCGAACCCTGCAAGCATCCATGGCACCACCGGGACTCAAACCTGAAACTTGTGGCACCTAGCGCCAGAGCGCTAGTCACTCACCAAATCAAACCAATAATACCAGTATATATGTATATAAACTACAATGTGATATACATAAACAAGTATATACCGGAATAATATATAGAAATACAAGGTACGAACAAAGTATAAAATACAAATAAATTCTTTAAATTTTAAACTGGTGTGTTTTTCTCTGGGTGAGAAATCAACCTCTTCCTATATATATATATATATATATATATATATATATATATATATATATATATATAGAGAGAGAGAGAGAGAGAGAGAGAATTGAAATGCGTATTTTGGGCTATCTTGTATTAACAGTCATTCTATCGCGATTTCATATTGTCTTAACAGACATTTTATATTTCTTTTATTATTCAAAAGAAAAAGTGAAGAATTACCTGTTATTTATTACCCATGACCGGTTTGCATTTATTTTCAGTTATTATTATTTTTTTCAAAATGAATCAAATTGACGAATTTTCAATGACTATAGCAACTTTGTATCATATGGTGATCTCGAATGATCTGGCGATGAATCAAAGATTTAGTTTGGAATCTGATATGAAGTCTTAACAGCTAAATTTATACTTGAATCTCTACATTAAAAAAAGAAAAACGAGATAAAACTCACTGATAATAACTGTATGTACTAACTTTTAATAATTTTTAATATCAGTTCAAATTACGAAATCGTAATTTTACATTTAGAAGGCAAATTCAACATCAAAAATACTAAATAGTATTTTAGTCTATATTAATAGTATTTTACAACATTAGTTTTTCTTCTGAATTAATGTTTTTACTAAATTATTTAATAATTATTCAATTATTTTTGTGATTAAGTATTATGTATACATAAAAAGCTCGTGAAATAAATAAAAAAAAATTGCAGATTTCATTTAAAATGTCAAAAATTAAAAGTGGTCACCAACACGAAAATCCTTTTCCCCCTTATATTTTACGGGTTAAAAATACAACCTAAAATCAAATAAAAACAATTTGATTCACATGCAAATCACTATTTTCGCGTTTCATCTATGCAAACTACCATATTATTCATGTAAATTATCAACTGAAATCTTTCAAGAATTATCCTCACTCGCTAATTACAATTTCGTTCTATCCATAGATAATTATAAACTTAAGAATAGATTAAGATAGATAGATAACTTAAGATAGATAGATCTAGATTAATATTATATGAAAACTGACATGTACTTTTATTTTTCTGCTATTTTTATAATTTTTTTTTTTTTTCCAAAATTTTTAAAATTTTTACATGATAAAAAAGTATGTGATGGCAAATTATGACTAAGCAAAATATAAGAAAGTAGAAGAAAATTAAAAATTCTTTTTCTTTTCGAAAAAAAAATCCATTTTGATCATATTTTTTTTACTCACAGGTTATAAGAAAAAAGGTTATAAGAAAAAAGGTTATAAGAAAAAAATAAGATAATAAGATATATATAAAATATATATAATAAGATATATATATAAAAGTATACGAATAATAATTAAATCACTATCATACAGACATATATACATAATTCCACAATGACGATGCAAATAATAAAAAATTAACAAAATTATTATTATTATTATTTTATTATTATTAATTATTTTTAATATTTTAATTCCTTTACTACAAATAAATAATAATTAGGTTTATTATTATAATAAGTTATTTTAACAATGATGTTGCACTTTATGATTTTTCAGTGCATGAAAAATAAAATAATTATAATAATTAGATTTGGAATTTGTCGATATATATAATTCAATTACAGCGTTATTTTGAATTCTTCATTTGGAAAAAAAAATATTAACAGGCGTATAATAAAATAATCAGGCGTAATTTATAATTAATAATTTCATTTTCTACATATCACAGATTTTTTTAGCATGGACTTTTACTAATAAAATTGTCAAAAATCAAATGATTTGAATTTCCAGATAACTAACCATCTCTTTTTCTTAAAAAATAATGGCAGAAATAATTAGAATGTCCTTTTTAAAAGAGTTTTTGGGCGTCAAAAAAAGTTAATTGAATTTTTTTTTTTTTTTTTTTTACATGTTGTTCGAACTTTGTATTTATTGATGTATTTCTTAAAAATTTGCTTTCAAAAAACAACTGAACTTTCCTTTTTTTCGGATAAGATAAAAGTAAAAGAAATTTCCGACAAAGACTTTTCTTTGACTTTATTAGAACGTCATTAAAAATCCTCTTTTGGCAAAAACGGAAATTAATTTCTTTTTAATTAAAAGAGTATTGATTTTGTGTTCAAAAGGAAGTTGAATTCGCAACAAGAATGAAGAGTGTTTGGATTTCGATTTTTCCAATAATGGCATGACATTAAGGGCTGCGTAGTTATGTTTTAACTAATTAATAATTCCATCACAACAGCATAACATACAAATAATTTTCTTTGTTATTTGTTCTAAAAGTGCAATCACTTGGATTTTTGAAATTTGGCTTTCTGACACATTATTCACGGCATTTTTACAAACATAATAAATCATTTTTCGATTCATATAAGTTATGTTTTCTCAAATATTTGAATTCTAAAAAATATTTGAACAATTTCAGTTATGATTAAGATCGTATTTTAGAAATTTTCCTCCTAAATCTTAAGAATCTGTTATTTGTGCGAGTGAACCAAAAAAGTGTTTCTTCAAAAAATAGCGATGATTTTAAAATTCTATTATGATCTTTAATTAATTATATTATTACGATTATTTCTAAGTACAATTGATAAAAAAAAAAGATGCAAATAAATGAAAATCTCTTTAAAATAAGTTATATATTGATATCTTAGTTAACTTACAAAACTCCATTTTTATTCCCTCTGTAACGAAATTGATGCATTTACAGTTCGTTAATTTGTCAATAGATGGCACCATGGGATACATAATGAATTGCAATTACTACGTTTTGCACACACACACACACATATATAGTTTAAAATTTATTAGAAAATGTTCAGGGTAACTACAATTAAATAGACTCTATTTCGAATTTCTGTAGCTTAACCTAATAACCGGCACGAAATTTGATAGTAGGATTGATAAAATCTTTGGAAGGTATATTTTATGAAATACTCGCTGCATAAAAAAAAAAAAAAAAAAAAAAAAAAATTGGAAGGGGCAAAATATGGAATATTTCAAAGTTTAAAGATTTCAAACAAACATAACACAGTGACAAAAACTGATCTGAAACAATATCTTTTATTGAAGATTTCGAGAAACTCATGTTTAATGCACTTTCGTAAATTAATCACTTGCAAAGTACGTTCCAAACAAAACACATCCGATGGAAAATTCATTGTAGACCACCCTTGTTAGTAAGGTAGTCCATAATGTGACTTTACAGAGGTAAATTTTACAACTTGTGATATCCTCGCAGTTCATTTTTTTAGAGATCTCTCCTTTGTGTAACTTCATTCTATTTTAGTTGTTGAGTCATCTCATGTGTAAGGTCTACTTTAGTGCGAACTTGACCATCATTAAGGACAATTAAACTAGATCATTTCGTACATGTACATTAGATAATACTTTTGCTTCGAATGCAATAACTTGGTTCGCAAAAATATTTGGTACATTAAATCTGAACTTCAAAATTCTCAATCAAAAAGCAATCTATCATAGTTTCGTTGGTGTAATTCATTGCTAAGTCCGTTACAGGTTTATTAGCAACACAAAATGCACTATTTTTTTTACAATCCGCTACAATTAGAAGTATTTGTTTCACGAAATTCTTCCAAGTTTACTTTGGGGCACACCACTCAAATTGTAACCCCATACGACTTTTGGTTGTTGTGATATCTCAAGTCTGAGGTTTACTTGATCACCACTAAAGGCAATTCAATACTGGAGGATTTTATATATGTTATATACTGCTGTAAATAAAAATTTGCGCAAAATATAATACTTAGTTCATAAGATTGATTGCCACATTGAATACAACATCGAAAACCCTCAAAACTGCAATACATCGGTTTAATTTCACTGTTGTAATTCGTTATATCCAATGCATGTCTTTTAACAGTATAATCGTGCAATATTATAAAGTGGAGCATTTTCTTTCCATCCACGACCATTGAAATTAATTTTTTTTACCACGAAAGACTTCTTCATGTGTCTTTATTAATTATCCTGCCAAATCTCGTGCTTCTGGTTGCTAGAGCGAATTACAAAATGCCCGGAGCTATCAGTTTTAATTATGTCATTCAGAGATATTTATGAATTGTATTACTCATTATCTGTATAAAATATTGCATTAAAGGGCAAAATAATTCAATAAATAGAAAAAAAAATACTTTCAATGCTCAAAAACAGTTTGATAACAGGGACTTAGTTGGCAGATCATCGGCAACAAATGTTATGAGCAAAGAAAATTCTTCTTAATTCGATACATAGGGAATGCATTCGTTCATTTCTTATTCATCGCAAGTTATGAGGATATGATAACTATTTTTCATCTTTACACATTCGATATGATATATAAATTACTATGTTTTTGCTAATGCGAAAATTGCAAGTACAGAGATTTCATAAATTATTGAATCTTCAAGGACATGCGGCAAAAAAATTTTATAAAAGTTCTGACAAAAGTATTTATCGATGAGTAAGATAACTGTGTGAATCAACAGATTTCTATATGACTTTCCTTTATAGATATTATAGTGTCCAAGAATTCCAAATTTCTTGCTAAGGGTTTTCTAACATTTTTATTCGTTCACTTTAATTCATGCGCTTATAATTGATTGTTCTTTTTTTCATGGATGAATATCAATAACTTGTTTAACCGCATTGTACTGTTCAGAAAGAATTTAAATTGTCTTTAACTTCAAATTTTACAATTGACACTGTATCATAGTTTTACTTTTTGTTTTGAAATTTGTATTGTTTAACCTTTGTGTTAATTTTACTAATTTGCATGTGCCTTTTATTTTCACATTTTGCATTTTTCATATGTCACCTCCACCCTATTTGAATTGCCTTTGCATACCATACCTTCGGCTGTATGAGTGTCAGATAAAAAGTAAAATTAAATGTCACATTAAAGAAATGTTTTTTTTTTTTTTTTTTTTTGCAGAATTTTAAAGTGGAATTAATTGGCATTGTCTAAAATAATAAATTTATGAATGTTTTCTAATGCAGGTCATTTTACCTAAATTATTTGATATAAGAACAACAAATATGTCGCAGATTCCTGGTCTAATTAGCATAAAGTTCGCACAAAATAACCGTATTGTGAACCAAACCAAACCTCACATCCGATAATAGTGACAGCAACAGGTGTCTGTAGCAGATTCCATAGTGAGCCCTTCTGGTGCGCTAGTTTCAGTGAGATCAACACAAATTGCATCTGCTTAACAACAAATAATTGGAGAAAGAAGTTCATTTCTAAATAGCTCAGATGTACCGGTTCTTCTTAGGGTTATATAGATCAACCAAAAAATCCATGATCCAAAGAGATCCATGCCCGGAAGCAAAAAGTGGACCCTCCAAATCTGTCTCTCATATGTGACTGGGATGATAGTTGATTCCCTGCTGCCGCCAAACCAACAATATTCTTGAGTCATTTTGTTACAGCTAACACATGAGCCTGGCATTACGCGCTACAGTTAAGGCATGAGCCTGGCATTACTCGTTACAGCTAAGACATGAGCCTGGCATTACTTGTTACAGCTAAGACATGAGCCTGGCATTACTCGTTACAGTTACGGTATTACGCTTTATAGTTAAGACACGAGAATGTCATTACGCGTTACAGCTAAGACAGAGCCTGGCGTTACATGTTACAGTTAAGACACGAACATTAAGTTAAGACAAGCCTGGTATCACTCGTTACAGCTAAGACACGAGCCTGTCATTACGTGTTACAGTTAAGACATAAGCATTAAGCTAAGACATAAGTCTGGCATCACGCGTTACAGTTAACACACAGTTATATATTAGAATGCGGGATTCAAATATTGAAATTAGAAGTAAAAGTTCAACGTTTAAAATAAAGAATATTCATCTACAATAGAGTTGGAATTCACGTCTACTTTTATCTTTAACGATCTTTTCTTTAATTGTATTCATTTTCTCACATTAGACATATTTTAAACAACCAAACAATAAATTTTCTTGCCTAGAAAATGACTGTTAAGAGCTAAATAACTGGAAACAACACGAAGAGACATACTATAAACAGGATCTATAAAAGCATTTAAAATATCCATCTCCTCAATTAAATATCTCCTCTAGCAGTTAAAACGGGAACACCCACCTAACTCGGAATGAGTAATAAAGTGTCACATTTGGGAAAGGTCCCATACAAGAGGAGCCAAAACTGGTCTCTCCCCCGGAGAGTTTAATTTCCAAGTTCCCATTTTACCAGGACATTTTCTTGCTTTCAGAAAACGGCGAATTTATTGGTCCTAAATAATAAATGACTCAATAACAAATGCATCTCTTCCCACTTATTTTCTCTCCTCCATCCTCCGATACGCCCGGCAATAAAGGAGGTAATAAGAAATGGGACATTTTAACGCGCCTCGTCGGAAACTAATTCTCTGCGAAGTGTTAAGTATTTTGCAGATAAATAACCTCTTTTCCTTCTCGCCAGCATTGGTAGCTCGGGGCATTTCTCTTCCAAGGGCCATTCTTCTTCGCTAAGAAATTGCATTTTTGTCGAAGGCAAGGTAATGCGAATGAAAATTGGATAGGAGTTATTCATATATATGTATTTTTTTTTTCCATTAAGAAAAAGAAAAGTTGGTTGAGCCATTTGAATTGGAAAGGAATGGGAAAAGTACTAGACTCCTTCCAAAAAAAAAAAAAAAAAAAAAAAATGCAGCGCAAATTATTTGGAAGGACGTAGTATTTGTTGTTTTGTTTTGTATCGAAATGTTTTTTAGGGTTGTTTATTTTAGGTTTTTTTTTATTTGTATCTGGATCAGTAGAAATGCTAGAGTGAATAAGGTAGTTGTGAAGATTTAATACTGGAAATGAAGATTAAAAATGCAGTCGTAAGAAATACTGGTTAGGATAGAATGGAATAAGAAGAGCTAATAAAAATTTGATTTGGATAAGTGCATTTTTTTTTACTCTGCACATTTATATTTATGTTTCCTTTTAATGCCTACAGTCAATCAATAAAAGCCTTTGAGTTTCTCTGATCAAATGATAAATATAGTTTCTCACTGAAGCTGATTCAGTGAGAACCCTTAAGTACTCTCTGAGTACTATCAGTGAGAAGCTCACTAATTGAACATTTTTCAAAAGTTATGGATAAATAAGACAAAAAGTGAAATTTCTGTTCGTTGTAATTTAATGAAATTTAAAAAAAAACCTTAATCAAATGATGTAATAAATATCCAAACAAACGTTCTTATAAATTATTATAATAATAAAATGGTCTTCTAAATTAGGTGCAAAAAAAAAAAAAAAAAGTAAGTTTATTTTCTGTCTTTAAAATAGACAAATAGAACACATACCAAATAACTGGTATCTGAACTCAATGGGTGATAAGCTTTAATATAAAGTGTGACACCAGCTATATGAGCAAGAAAGAGATGTTCCTGATTTATAATCACTGTGTTTATTAACTCAGTTGGCAGCGAAGCTTATTGTTATGCAAAGATAGCTTGAAAAGTTGCAGAGGGAGAGTTAACTGCTGCAATGCGCTTTTCCAGAGCATACATAACATGCTGCTTTGATTCAAATCTGAAGAATACGCTGGTTTACATATACGTACAATGGTCTCCTCACGAAGGTAATTCTATATCGACCAATCTCTGTATGGGCAAGCATTATCTTGTTGAAATATGAGAGCGACACAAATTGCATCTGCTTATCTACAAATAATTTCAATAAAGAATGTCATTTCTTAATAACTAAGATAAATGACTCTTCTTAAGGCTATATACATATCAGTAAAAAAATCCATGATCCAAAGAGATCCATGTTCACAACCATAAACTGGAGCCATCAAATCTGTCTTTCACATGTGATTGGGATAATAGCGGGATTACTTGCTCCCGCGAAACCAACAATCTTCTTGAGTCATTTTGTTAAGAAAATCTGGATTCATCATTTAAGAATACAGACCTCCATTGAACTTGCATTTTAATTGACATTTGAAACTACCCAATTAAATATTATTTTATTGGAAAAATTGCTTATCTTTTCGTGAAGCCTTCCGTTCATATCTAGATGCCAGCCTTTCAGTACGGCCACAAGAGAAGATCTGAGGGGGGTTGGTATATCGGTTCTGTGTTTTTGCTGTTAGCTGCAAATAGCGCTCATCTGCGGAATTTGTTTCTTCAGCTTTTTAACAGGTTATTTAGATCAGGAATCTATGTATTGCTGACCGCCTCGTAATATATCCATTTTACTTAAAAAAAACTTTTAATTGGTAATTATTTTGAATGATTTTGATGACACTTTAAAACTAGAAGCATGATCCAGAATTAGTTAAATAAAAAAAAAAGTTAAATATGTACATTTTAGAAAATATTTTATTCGATATTTTCTATATCACTGCAAAGTAGAGATCAATTCATTTATCAATGATTTACTACTCTAGATGCAGGGATCCTATCTGAAGCTTTAGCTCTACAATATTTATTGACAAAAGCATGTTCGACTTTAAAATTGAAAAACACTTGCTGAATGAATGTATAAGGAAAAAAAGTATTTGAATAACTTTTTGCACTGGGTTACTACAATTATCGAACTAAATTTGCTACTTTTCCCAGAAATAGTGGAATAATAAAAGCCTTGACTTGTGACTTGTCTGAGCTAAATTTCAGTGAATTAAATCGAAGATGAATGGAAAAAATTGAGTGGAAAAACTCGCAAAGAGGCTGTTGACAATTTTAGATTAAGACTTAGACTAGACACGACTGCCTGGCCAAATATCTGGCCAAAATAAGGATTGTGAATTCTGATATATATGTAAGACAGAGAAAATGAATAAGGCCCATCTACTTGTTTGCTCGGGACTAGACTTTTTAACTTTCAACATAATGTTGTTTTGTATACTCTTTACTGGAGGGCACAGAAAAACATGTCCTGATCACACAGACTTTTATTATGGTGCTACTAGCTTTTTTAAATTTTTATCCTTAGAACATTTAATTTGTTATTAACTGATTTTAAGGACTTTTGTCGTTTTTGTTAAGAATGTATGGTCTTTTTCCTTTTGTAATTTAGATTGGTTTATATGTTCTTTTTGTTTCTATGGTAAGTGACCAAATTTGTAGGGGTTGGGTTCTAATAAAGCCATAGGAAACAACAACATTCTAAAACATCTCTTAAATTGATACCATAGCACGCTTCAAATTATTTGTTTGATCTATTTATTATAAATTATTTTTTTTTTGTTATGTATATAGAAATATAATATAATTTAAGTTAAACAATACAACGAGCCCGACTTGTTGCTCAGTGACAATGCTCGGCGCTGGTGAGCACTAGGGCTGAGGGTCAATCAGCTGACGGCTTTGTTGTAGATTTCATTTCAAAAAACGAGGGAGACTAGATGGCGTTTGGGATGTTAAGCATCTTGCCTCGTTAGTCGGACTACCCAGAGGGAGTTTTCCGTGTTTTTCCCATACGATACGCAAATGCGGGGTAATCCCCCGCCCCAAAAAAAAAAAAAGTCATCTGGAAAGGCAGATGACTTTTCCTCCTTCAGTGACACGGAACCAAATCAGACCTCTACCTACGGGTGCTCCATCACAACAGAGGCTGCCCAACCCCTACTCTTCTTCTTTGGAGAACAAATGGGTTCATGGACTTTATCTAGACGTCTCTGTAGACCGAATGGGATAAGAAATAACACACGTAATATATTTTGTGTTAAATAATTTTCAATTTGCTTTTTTTTATCGTCGTTAAGTTACAGTGAGTAAATACCACCCTCATATTTCTGTACAATGCTGCTTTAAATGAATTCCATGAAACATTCATATTGATTCATGTTCGCAATAATTCTTGCCTCATAGATCACTGAGTTGCTTTCCTAATATATCTTCTTTAGAATTCAGCTTTAATCATTAAATAACTGAACTATGCAATGTTTGAACTAACTGAATAATCTACAGGAAATTACGAGCGATACCCCAGACTAAAGAAGGAGAAAAAAAAGAAAGTGTTTGCTTATTATGACTGCAACAAATTCGTGACTCTGTTTATGTTTACAGGCAAGCGAAAACCAATGTGGCTAATGAAGAGCGAAATTTGCAATTTATAAGCTTCGGTGTAATTAACGACAATTAGTTTAAGTGCTTATCTCCGTAATTGTATACTGCAAAAGAATTAACGAGTCCATGTTCCAAGACATAATGAGGTCTAATTAGTCCAAATTTGTTTTCCTGTTTCGATGAGCATAACACGAGGGGAAGGGGGGGGGGTGGTGGAGTGTGGTGCGGAAGAGGACCCTGAAGTGAAATTTCTGGATAAAAATCGGCACTTTTTTTCGTGGTAATGGGGTAGGTAATTGAAATATAACTCTTTGTGAACGAGACATATTGAGAATTTAGGGAGCCAGCTTGAATGGGGAATTTTGGCAGACAAGAGATAAGTGCATTAAATTAGAGGCTTTAAGTATCCAAAGGATAGTAAATAGGAAGCATTAGTTAGCCTTTTTTTTCTTTCAAAAAACCCAATTTCCGGAAGTTGAAGTGTGAAGATTTCAAAAGTGGATTTTCTCGCTCTACTACATCAAGAGGACTGATTAGATTTTTACAATTTAAAGAAAATTATTTGATGAATTAAGTAAGCAGTAAGCGATTATGCATACATTTTGATGAACATTTTGGTGGCACATTAAATTGAAAGACATTTTTGATGGAACATTAAATTTGATAATTTACATAGCTAATTCACACTTTGCATAAAATAAATATTAAACCCCTGTTTAATGACAGTTATTTTTAAATATTGAAACCCAGTAAAAATAAAATAAATAAGGAAACATCTATAAATTAATAAAATTATAATTAACAATTAAAATTTTTATTAATAATTCATAAGTAATAAGTGATTCATAATAAGTATCAAATAAAATAATTTTTAGTTGTGCTTTTAAGATTTCATTCACAAAAAATAGTAAATATTTGCAGATAAATTTTATCTGAGCATATTTGGTAGTGTTTGGTCTGCGAAACGGCTCGACAATTCATATGAAAATTTTTGTGCATATGATAAGGGTGGCCCACCACTAAATATTTTTAAAAATTTCTTTGGCAAACCAATGTAGTGGCAACAATGTAGTGTTTTTTTTTTTTTTTTGTCATGATATTACAGCACGCGCGCTTAAACAAAAATTAAAGTCTTTAATCGGCTTCATTTTTTTGACTTTTATTTAATTAAGTGATCTTATATAAATCAACACGTGTTGTGAACTCGCTCTAACCACGGCCGTTGCTTTACCTGTATATATAATACGCAACATTTTTGTGGGAATAGTTTTAATTTAAAAGAGAAATATTTACGTGTTAAATAAATATACGCGTTTTATCATTGTTACAGGTAAGGCAAATAATAAGAGAACAAATACTGTTATATTGGCACGTGTAGCACGTTTTAATGTCATAAGTTGTTTTTAAGTTAATGTTTTGTTAAGTTATATTCTTTTGCACGTGTAGTATTAAATTATATTTAATGTTTAGTTAAGCAAAATTGTTAATGTTTAGTTAAGCAAAATTGGCAACTTTATTATTGTTCTAAGAAAAATAAAGATGGCTGAAATTCCCGTGTCACGATGTTTGTTCGCGATGAACTCCGAAACTAACCATCCGATTTTAACTTTTTTTTTTTTTAAATGTGTGTTTTGTTCCAACTTGAGAGATAGGATAGTTTTTATTCAGATTTTTTTTTCGTATTTAATTGCAAAATTGTTTAAAATCTACCATTGAGGGAAGCGCCAATCTTGCAACCCTGAATTTTCGCCAATTTCTTTAGGGTTGCAATACTGCAATTAGAGGAATTCGTAGCTTCATTTTTCGAACAATATAATGACTATTTTATTGCTATTTCGATAATTAATTGCAGAATTCTTATTTGCATTAATTTCATCGTTGGAGTAAAAAGTTCGTTTCCACCACAGACGAAAGATATACCACAATAAAAAGGATGGCGCCGTGTCTCGATGCCTGTACTACATAACCGTAAAATTCTCATGTTCTGAATATTATTGTTTTATATACTACTTTAAATTTTGTGAAAATTATATTGTATGAAATTTATATTATTTCTATGAGAAATAAATCAAATGTATGTAAGTATTACCTGATTTGATTATCAATATTTTTTTTTTTTTTTATTTTTGAAGTTTGAATTGGAATAAAATATATTGAATGAAAAGTTGTGAATCAAAACATTGAACTTTCTATGCTTAAAGTTTGTCAACATGTGTTGTATTTGATTAAGAATTCTAAAATGAAATGGGATCTACAAGATAATATAATATAGACAATATAATTTTAAAGCAAGATGATGAATTTTCAAGGATTTTTTTGAAAAGTGTGAAAATGAATTAAACTCTGCAATTATTTGATATAATGATAACATTAAAATTTTATAAAAGGTATTATAATAGTTGCAAGTTGAAAATCAAAGACATTTTATTTTTAAAAACTTTTGTTATTTAAAAAACAAAGAATTTGAGTTATAAATTTGAGTGATTTGAATATTGTCGAAGAAAAATTGATAAAGGTACTTTTAAGTTGGAAGTTATTTAAAGAAAACAAAACAAATAAATAAATAAGTTTTATATTAATAAAGGAGAATTTAAAGCTCAATAACATTTTTATGTATGTACATTTGTTTTTATTTATATTTAAAAGTTGGTTTTAATTATTTTTATTTGAATTTTTATGCATTTTGTATTCATTCAAAACATCATAATAAAAATATTTCTGTTCTAAATGCTTTGAAACTTCATTTAAAAGTTTTCTTTAAATGTATGAAAGGAATAGAACATGGAAATTAACCTAAATTCATAAATTATTTTTTAGTTTTTAAACTAAGAATTTTTGTAAATTTGAAAAAAAAGATTGTGTCGACAAACTTTAAGCATACAAAAATGTATAAATAATTGAGATATAAATTTGAAAACAGTATATTACCTACATAAGGATATTCCCAGCATAAAAATACTTGCAAAGGAAAAACTATTCATGTTTTTATTTATTTTTGAATTATAAAATTTTGCAACAATATCACATTTTTGCAATGTTTATCCATATTTTAAAGAATAAATTGTATAAAGAATAGTTAAAGTTGATATTTTTATGTGAAATTCAAAGGTTTTGAATATATTTAATCAAAACACTTGCAAAAAGGCTAAATATTTTAAATTCAGGTCATTTCATATTAAAAAGCCTTTGCAAATAGCAGGAAGTTGTAAAAAAAAAAAAGTTTGTCGAGCAAATTTTAACTTTTTCAAACAAAAGCTCAGAAAATATTTACAGCTTTAAGGAAAAACAAAACTATATTTTTTAATAAATAAGACTATGAACTTGATAATTCAATGGCATTTTAATATATTTACAACATTTTTAAAAGTAATATATCTAATTAAAAGTTGTTTTTAGCCTTTTCTCAGAATGAATTTTTATGCTTTTTGTTTTCATGTGAAACACCATAACACAAATAATTTTGATCCAAATGCTACAAAACTTGTATTTATGTTTTTCATAAATGTTTACAGGGAATAGACCTCTGAAATGATTATAGCTACATAAATATTTTTTTATTTCAATTGTTAAACTTGAATTACATGCAAATTTTGGAAGAATTTTGTGTCGACAGCATTTAAACTAGCACAAAAATAATAAATAATAAAGATATAAATTTACCAGAGGTCTATTCACTGTAAAATGTTAGTACAAACAAATACAAACTTAGAAATTTAAAAAATATTGATTTGATTTCAGGTTTTGTAACAGTATCAATTTTTGGCCATTTTTACCCTTATTTTAGCTTATAAAAATTTAAAAAAAATAATAATGAAATTTTTTTATGTGAAATCATTAGTTTTTAGATACATTCAATCCAAAAATGTACAAAGATAAAAAATTTCAAAAAATTCCTTCGAAGGTGTTCGTGTACCTTAAACGATCGTTTGCGTTTGTATTTTATTGTGAATTTTTTAAAGTCTTTTCTTATTATATCCCGATTTTATTTTAATTGTATTGTATTTTTTCAATTATCATTTTCAGTAAACGACCACCAAAAATCTAACCTCAGAATCCGTGTTTCTCCCATGGGCAGCTGTATGTTGCATGCTCACGTGTTCGAAAACCATCGAATTTATTTATTTCGACGAAAGACAGACTAACAAGAAATATTGTTCATCGCTTTCTTAGTTAAATGAAAGTAATGATTATTAAAAATTATATTACGTAAAATAATTATAAAACAGTGTTAAAAATCAACATTATCTACCTCATTCATTAAATTAATAAAAATTAAACATTTTCTATTCGTTAAAACTTAATTTGATCTTTTCATCATTCTTTACCAATCACTTCCATAACAATACCAATTATAGTATCTAATAATTGAACGAAATACAAGAAGCCACAGCAACACGTGGCCGGGTCTTCTAGTTATTTATATAAAACTTTATTTACATGTAACAGTTTAATCCGGATCGTTACTCAGCTGTAAAAGATGTGACGCAGTAAGCATCAAGAGGCTCGAAACCATCGGAGACATCCGTTGTGGTCACTGTTTTCAGAAACGATGAGACTCCGCGACATTTTTTTTTTTTTTTGTTCAATGAAAAAAAAAAAAAAAAGGTTTTATATTTGTGTGTGGGGCCTGAATGGCCAAGTGGCTAACACGCTCTGACGCTCGGTAACACGGGTTTCGGGTTCGAGCCCCTGCGAGTACCATGGATGTTTATAGTGGTTCGGATTCCACTTTAAACCGTAGGTCCCGGTCTAATATGATAGTAGAGCGTTGCAGGGGCCTTGTTACTCTGCGTCCGTGGTTTATATACAAGTTACGCTACCCCCTGGGTAATACAAAAGTGAGTAACGTCTGTGCAGCGCTTGCCTTAAGGCATCAAGACAGCTGTCTAAGTGTTTATCAGCTGCATTAGAAAGAAAAAAAAAATATTTGTGTGTGTCTAATTCTCAATGTCCTGTGGTGTGGGACGGACATCTCATGAGTAGTCTACTCATGGATGGAGATCTATGAGTAGACTACAAAAGTAGTAGAAAAAAAGTACATCTTCTGTTGTATTAGATCACATGTAGGTAGAAGTCTGATTTCCCTCTGTATCGCTGAAGGAGGACAGTGCCTTTTGGGAGGATTTTTAGGAGGAACTACCCTGCATTTGATTATCGTATGGGAAAAAAAACCGGGAAACTTCCACCAGGTAGGACGAAGCAAGATATTGAACATCCCAAACGCCATCGAGACATCGACTTTTGAAACAGTGCCAACAAGCTCGTCAGCGGATTGAACCTCAGCCTCTAATGCTCACCAGCGGTGCACGTTGCAACGAGTCGGGCATTTTATATTTTTAATATCAGAAAGTATATTGCAGTCTATATAGCGATAAATATTTCGTCTCGTTTTCTGTGAATTAACCTAAGAAGAAAGAAGATGTTTAAAAATATTTTATGAGAAAAACATAATTTTAATCGAAATTTTTCTCTGTTTTTCAAATTTAGCGATATTAAAAGGATCTGAAACGTAAAAAAAAATCAAATTGTGTACTTTTAATGATAATTTTTAATTTGTTTTTCAATATTTTAATATTATTTCTATCAAAAATAAAACAATCATAGACCTTTATTTGTTTTAGATAAAAGTTATTCTTTGGAAAACAAGAAATTTGGTAAAATTATTATTCATATTGCATTTGCACATTGAATTAGTTGGATGGGGTATTTATTATTTGTATAATTTCATTCTGTGCATTAAAAGATGAAAATTTTATAGTTTAATTTGATTGATAAAAGTTAGGTTTTTATGCTTTTATATTAAATTTCTTTTTCCTAAATTTCCTTTTACGTTATTTTTTAAGCATATAAGGCAGAACAATTATTCAAAAATTATAGTTTTTTCGAAGTATTAGTAACTGAAATTTGTATAACATCTGTAACAATAAAAATGAAGTTACTAAAATGTGCTCAGTAAAAAGCTGCTAAAAATTTAAATTGTGAATGAAAGTTACTCGTGGTGTAGATGAGACCCCAAACCTTCAAAAAACGAATAGTTAATAATGTCATAATAGTTAATAAGGACAATAATAATGTTGTAATGAGCATATTTATAATAAAAATTGGAAGGCAAATGAAATTAGTGCGATTTGAAACTGAATTTGCTAGAATTTAAAAATTACATAATGAGTAAAATTTAATATAAACTAAGAGGTGTTATGCAAACATTTGATTCATAATTTATGCATACGTTGATTTTATTATTGAAAAATATTGACTTCTTTAATTTTAACATACACTGCTTAAAAGTTGTTTAAATCTGATCATCAAACGTTTAAGTATTTAATGTGTCTAATAACATATAAAAATAATATTTACAGTTTTTATAAAAAAAACCTCCTTATTAAATTTCTATGTAGTGAATTAAAATAATATTTTAAGAAATTAAGTTATTCTTCACTTCTTCAATAAGAAAAGTATAAAAAATTAATCTTTTTTTAGATGAATCAAATTCTTGCGTAATAAACATTAACTGCAATATATTTTTTAAAAAAGTTTTAACTGTCGATCTGAAAGTTTTTACTGTCTAGAGAATTAATATTTTAAATAAATTTTTAAAAAATCTTGCATCTTTTTATTTTTTTATTTTTATTAATCTTGCTTCTTTTTTATTCTTTTTTATTTTATTTTTGTTATTTTTTTTATTCTTTTTGTATTTTTATTCTTTTTTTTTTTTATTTTTATTTTTAAAATATTTCTATTTTATGAATAATGTTTTGAAAAAAATTCATACGTAATTTTTTATTATTAATTTCACGTAAATTTTTTTTTCATTGTTGTTTCTCAGTAAAAAACACCAATACATTATCTGTGGGAATGTTTGAAAAATTTCTTCACATAATTTGTGAAATTTATTATCAACTAGAGATAAATTTCTATGTAATAAACAACAAGTTAAAAGGAAAGTTTAAATGTAGTTAAATGTACGTTTAACGGTAATTTAAATGCAGTTAAATGTAAGTTTAAGGTAAGTTAAATGCAATTAAATGCATGTTTAAAGGTGAGTTAAATATAGTTAAATGTAATTTAAATGTACCTAAATGTAAGTTTAAAGGTAAAGTTAAATGTAGTTAAATGTAAGTTAAATATAGTTAAATGTAAGTTAAATGAGTTAAATATAAGTTTAAAGGTAAGTTAAATATAGTTAAATGTAATTAAAAGTAAGTTTAAATATATACAAATGAGTTCTATGTGAAAATTAAATGAATAAGTCTGGTAATGAATAAAAAACCAAATAAAATATTTAATTGTGCTTTTCAAATTCTGTGGCGCCGTATTCGGCACCTTCGACATATAGTGAACACAAGACAAAACGCCAAACACACACAGATCCCGAGGCCAAACCCAATGATCCACCAGTACAATTTAAAATTATCCCTCGGCAGAGCACACAGCGTGGCGTCTTCGTCCGCGGTCGTCCCCAGACCAGGACAGTTGTTGACACCATTGCACACCAACTCCCTGGTCAAACAGGCCATGGAGGTGGTGCACAAGAAGTCACAGTCCTTGCCCAACGACACCAGAGTGTCCGGACTGGATCGTGAAGGCAGCATTTGTAACTGCGTCCACTGCACCGTAAAGTTGTAGGACTTTTCAGACAGACGCAAACTGACTGTCACGTCTGTCTCGAAAATGTCCTCTTTTCGAAGCAGGACTTCCTGCAGGCCTTCGTTAGGACACAGAATTATGTTGTTGACCATCGCGTGGTCAGTGGTACAGTTCGAGGTCTCTGGCAGACCATCCAGTTTGAGAAGTATGTCCATGCGGTGGAAGAGGGGGATTTTCCACTGGCAGAAGACGGGAGTTTCTTGGCACTGACCTTCTGAACAAGTACCAGGCCCAGTTACCAGTGGAGGGAAGGTCAGAAGGCCTTGTATGTCCAGTTCTAGGCGCTCTGGCCCACATCTGGATTCGGTATAGAAACTATAGCTGCCATTGACGATGTGTTTTTGCGGGAAGTTTCTTATCCCATGATGGTTCGGCATGTAAAGAGAAATGCATTATAGGCCCCAGAGATGTTAAAGTGTGGCTTTGATGGGTTGAAACCTAAGATATAAAAAAAAAATTGAAGAGGAGATATTCATAATAACTAATTATATTATAAATTATGTTATTCATATGAACTAACATATTGTTTATATATTAGAATAGCAATTTCTACGATTTAAAATCAAAAATAAAAGAATTTGCATATCTAATTAATATCTATATGGCATAATATTTCAAAAGGTGTGATTCATAGTTTTAATAAAATCTTGGCAACAATCTCTGAAAACTTTGGAAATCATTTACTATTATTTAGAATCTGAGTTTCAATATTAATATACTTTAAGTAAGAAATACACGTGTAATCTCATTCGTGACAATGTTAGATTTAAAAATTAAATGAGCTCTAAAAATACATTTGATTATATTTCCATTTCCTTTGTCTTATAACAATTATATATATTTAACACATATATTAGCACATACACTCATAATTGTGTGCTGATATAAAAGCAGATAGATAAAAAATAAAAATCAGATAAAAAATTTATTTATTTATTTAAACAGATCATAATCGAAATTGGTTTGAAAATATTTATTAAAAAATTCTCGAACACCGAAACCAAAAGAAATTGCCGTATAACAGCATAAAACATAAAAAAAATCGATGAAAAGGTTTTGTAAATATTGTAACAATGTAATAAATACTGAACAAATTATTTTAAAATATCCTATACAAAAAAATTGGAACTTAAAAATTGTAGTGAATGCTATGACAAATATGATGTAAGATGAATTTATTTCATGTGTTTAAAAATGTAAAAGAGCCAATAGAACGGCTTAGATAAATAGTTGAAATTGCTATTTGCCATTATGCTTAGTGTTCATATGCGCGGAGAATTATTTTACATATTTATTGTTTAATTATTTTTTGTTGTTCTTGTTGAATTCCTGTCGATAAATGAATAAATTTTTGTAAAACTTAAACTTTATAAAATATTTATAGTTAAAAATTAGAAATTTAAGAGTTAAACGATTCAAAAATTATTTTTACTTTTGTGTCAGAATAAAATTTTAATTTCTTCTTCCGAATTATAATAATTTGAATGTTAAATTATTTCTAATTATTGTCATCATTTACATATTTTAAATATTTGTAATAATACATACTTTTTGTTGGATGTTAATATTTTTCATTCAATTTAATTAATTTATTAATATTTATCAAAAATGAATTTTTCTTTTGTATCAGAATACAATTTTAATTTATTCGTCCAAATTTATAATTATTTCTAATTATCGTCATCAATTATAAATTTTAAATATTGGCAATAATACATACTTTTTGGTTGGAGGTTAATATTTATTAGCAAATGTTAATATTTATTATAGAATTTAAGTTAATTTATTAATACTTATTAAAAATGATTTTTCTTTTGTATCAGAATACAATTTTAATACGTTTAAACTTATCATTATTTCTAATTATCGTCATCAATTATAAATTTTAGTATTGGCAATAATATATATTTTTGGTTGGCACTGCAAATGCTAATATTTACAATAAAGTTTTTTTTAAAGTCTAGTTTTAAACTACAATTTAATTTATTTTCCGAAAAGTATTATGTTCAATTACTAATTATTGTCCTCATTTATAACATGAGAAACTTTAAATAAATTTACCGGAAAATGCTATTTTTACAGATATAAATAAATGGACATTTAACTATATAGATATTTTATGGCTTTTTTAGATTCCATCTTTTCGTTTCCAAAGCTGTATTTGAATTTTAAAACGCATAATTTCCTTATTTAAACCAACATTGAGAAAATTGATGAGCAGAAACTCACGATTGTTGAACAAAACAAAAAGATTTTTTACTTTGTAACAGAAACAAGATCTTCTCCCCAAAACTCATAAGAATTGGGCGTAAAGTGGCTCCTAGGCATTATTGCAGTCCCCGGACAATTTAAAGAGGTGTATATTTCATACTTTTTGGATGAATCCTTTTCATACAATTTAATTAATTTATTAATATTTATCAAGTCAATGATTTCTTTTGTATCAGAATCTTTTAAAGGTTGTCCAAATTTATAAGTCCTAATTATTCCATTATCAGGATTTTAAATGTCCGGCTGCAAATAATGCGACCATTGAGGTTTGTTTCTTCAAATGACCATATTGATCAGGCCTCACTTCAAAAGCGTAATAATTAAAAATGATTTCTTTTTGTATAAAACAATAAATTTTAATTAGTGTGGTTTAAACTTATTAATTTTTACAAAAGACTGAATCAATTATAAATTTAAGTCTCAAAAAATACATATTTTTGGTTTTGGCACTGCAAATGCTAATATTTGCACATTTTTTTTTTGCAAGTTTTAAACTTCAATGATATACCAGTACAATTTAGAATTGTCCCCTCGGAAACTTAATTTCAGCCTCAGCTAATTTTTGCACAATTATAAGGTATAAATGATTTTTTTGCATATATTTACTTAAATCAGTTGATATCTTTCTTATTTCAAATGTAAAAAAGAAAAGATAAATAAAAAAAAAAAAAATAAAAAAATAATGATAAAAAAATCGAGGAGTTTGTTATTTGACAAACTTCTTCAATTTTATCATTATTTTTCGAAATGTATTATATAATTTTAGGGGCCTGGTGGCTGCAAGTGACATTAACGTTCTGGTACTCGAATGCCACAGGCTACGCGTAACTTAGAGGATCCTTCCGGCGGTGCCATGGATGTTTGTAGTGGTTCGAAATCTGTTATAAACTGAATAGATTCCGGTCTAATAGGACTTTGGGAATAGGGCTGACAACCTTCTGTAAAATTACATTTCTACACTGAAAAAAGAAACCATCTTCTATCTCGAAATATGCAAGTGGGCAGGCGGCCCTGACCCACCAGGCTGCAGTGCCGGGGGTTAATTGGATACTATATATCGAATTTTTAAACTATTAAATTTGCGGAAAGTTATAATAAATTTGCATTTTTAATATGTTGTTGTTCGAAATGCAACTGAAAATACAGACAATTAATCTTTATGCCATAAGCAAGTGCTGAACTGCTGTTACTCATTTAGCACTACCCAGGGGGACACGTGTAGCGTGAAGATATGCTACTGACGCGAGTAATTACCCCTACAACGCTCTACGATCCTATTCAGGACCGGAACCTACGGTTTAAAGTGGATTCCGAACCACACCAAACACTTAAAATATTCTTACTGTTTTTGAAAGTAGTGACATGCATACTACACATGAGAAAATGAATTTGTGCTCCTTGTAAAAGTAGCTCCAGCATTATCAATGGGGCACTTGTTGGTCATTGGTAACATTGGACAATAAAAATTTTAGTTAGAGTTTTACATGCAAAGTATTGAAAATTAAAGAAAAAAAAAGGTAAAATCACCCCATCTTGCTGACAAATTCGACGAAAAGACCAGGACCGGAAGTTTCGTAAACAGATCGAGGATGCTCAGTTCTCGGTCGATTGATGTCGCATAACTTTGAGATGATCTTCGATGGGTCCCTGATGGGACTGTCGTAGAGCTTCCAGGGATTCGTTGCACAAAGTCACTCGCTCCATGCGGAAGAACTCAAAGCTCAACTTCAGAACCTCTTCATCAGAAGAAGCAGTGAACCTGAAAGTTAAAAATATTTTTAGTTATTATTAAATAGTAATTTTAGTATTATTAAATAAAATGTCATTAAAACTTACATGACGATTTTTGATTATGTATTATATAAAAATATATTATCATGATTATTGATTTTTTTTTACTGAATATGAATGATTTAAAAAGGGGCATGAATAGCCGAGTGACTAGCGCTCTGGCGCTCGGTACCATAGGGTTCAAGTCCCGGTGGTGCCATGGATGTTTGTAGTGGTTCGGAATCCAATTTAAACTGTAGGTCCCGTTCTAATAGGATCGTAGAGCGTTGCGGGGTATATCCCCATTGTTACTCCGCGTCCGGGGCTTATCTTGCCAAGTTACAACCCTGGGTAATGCAAAGTGAATGTCTGTGCAGCGCTTGCCATTTATATTGCAGTCAGACAAGCTGTCTAAGTGTTTGCCATTGCATTTTTAGAAGAAAAAAATTAATGATTTAAAAATTTATTAAAAAATGTAATTTTGCTTTCAGATAAATAAAATTTGTTTGATTATTAAATATGAATTGTCTTGCATATGTCTTCATGACATTGTACAGAGGATGTATGCGATATAGTTTAATGGTATTGGTAATCACTCAAATTTTTTTAATTTTAAAAACTTGCCAATAATTATAAGTGTAGTAATGAGTATTTTTCATGTTAAGATCCTTAACAACTTAGCATAATTTAATTTTTGTCATTAATTTAATTATGTTTATTTACAATCTTTTTATAAATTATAAAACACACATGTTGAAGTATAAAGTCTTTTAAACATTAATGCCTTTTTTGAGATATGTTCATGTTTATATAGTTAAATTTCTAAAACATTTAAAAATATTCAGCAAAAATATATTAATTTGGTACCACTGTGTCCAAAAAGTAAGACCATTTTCAATTTAAAATTCCCGGGGCTTATGGAATTTCAATTGTTTTTAAATTTTTTAGGTTGTTGGCACTATCCTTCACATTTGCGTGAAATTTGACGTCAAAAATATACATTAGTGTTTTGATTACGCTTGGCTTTGTGAGACGCTAAAACGGATTCCGGCGATTTTTGAAATATCTGAATTAAATGAGCAAAGAACTTGCATTACATTTATATAGAACATATAGAATGTTGCAGAAGGTATTCGGTGAGCATTCCTATATCGGAAAGAAATGTTTAGAAGTGGTATAAACAGTTCAAAGAAAGCAGAGAACGCGTTGAAGACGAAGAGCCCTCTGGTCGACCATCAACCTCAACCGACGAAGCTCACGTCCAAAAAAATAAAAATTTGGTGCTTGCAAACCGTCGATTTACAATTAAAGACATTACTGATGATGTTGGAATCTCAAAATTCCATTTTAAAAGATGTTTTGAGCCTCAAACGCTTCAAATCTCGATTGGTACCGAAAACACTGAATGCGTGAGCTCACACTGCATTGATTCTTCGTGACATTTTCACCAAAAATGAAACCCATATCGTTCCCCAACCACTGTATTCCCACCGTGCGACTGCTGGCTATTCTCTAAACTCAAAAGACCACTCTGGGGGCGCCTTTTTGAGTCGATTGAAGAGATTCAACGTGAATCGCCTCACTTTGAAGGCAATCCCTGCCGATGACTTTTTAGCATGCATTGAGGATTGGAAAAAAAAAAGTTGGCATAAGTGCATTGTGTACGGAGGGGATTACTTTGAAAGCAATGAAATAAATTTGGAAGAATAAATAAAGAGTTTTTGAAAATAAAAAATAATTGGTCTTACTATTTGGGCACAGTAGTACTATTGTAATAATAAATTAATTCTGATCAATACCTGTAAGTACATGTGGTGTTGACCGGATACCAGGATCTTAAATGTCCAAAAGTGAAGACATCTCCAGGTCTTAGACGTTTCGTAATGGCACAAGTACCGTTGCTATCTAGACGTGGGAACTCGTACTCAGATTCAGTTTCAGAATAGATACTTTCCGCCTTGAAGTAAAAGCCAGTATTGAGGAGAGGGCCCACATTGGATGTCACAAACTCAACCAACATCTCTGGTCCTGAGGCAACTAATTGGGATTTTAGTCTTCCACGACCTAAAAAAAATTAAGTTCAGTTAATATTTCTTTTTATTGTTTGTTATTCGAAAATTTTTATTGAGCTATTAGAGACTAGCAGTGGAAAAAAATCTTGTTGTAGTAGGGATATTTAAAACAGCGCAATAAAAACGTAGAAGTTTAATATTTTTTATTGTCAGTGTTAAGATCATAGCAATATGTTTATAAAATGAGTTATAATGCATATGTTTGCAGTTTTATTTTAAAAAAGTATCCCTCTCTCATATTTATAGATTATATTACATAAGGAACTTTATTATATCTTTAAAACATAGTTTTATTGGAAGTTGAATAGAAAAAAAAGGATTTTATAAGGATATAATTTATTAACAATCTCCAGTTTATGCATCTTACCACAAAGAGTCACTATGAGAGGACTTTCTTCTGTTGGCCCATCGTAGACTTTAACATAATCGAAAGGACATTCTGTTGGATCTTTGGTGACAGGACGAGGAAAGCACTGCAGGAGGTTGTCGCACCTCAGACCATCCACGTCGAAGGCGTTCATGTCCATGGCCAAGGCCACCACACTTCGAGTCACCACTAAATTGTAACGACAGCGCAGGTTTCTGGAAACAAATAAACATGTTATGAAGGTCTCTGCATGTTCTTATAGATATGCTTTTCATGCATATCCTGATAGATTTAATTTTCAATAATTAAATTCCTATTATTAGTTCACACTCTCCCTATATATATCTTGTTCAAATTTTCAATGTTAATAAAATACTTTTATTCATCCACTAAAGTTTAAATACATTTTTTTGAACTTGTAGTGGACGACACTGGATGCTAATACAGTTTTTTTAAATATTAATTCCTTAATTAAATTTAATTAATTAATTTTAGTTTTTTTTAGATTTAAGTTGCGTGTATCTACCAATAGAGGGCACCAGATGTAAGAGGAAAATTTCAACTTAAAAGTAGAATTGACTTTAAAATTTTTTTTTTTTTGTATTACTTGTTTATATTATGCTCTAGAAGAGCGCGGCATAAAACCAGGGTTACATAATTTCTAAATTTATATAATCCTAGTACCAAGATTACACAGATTCTCTTAAACTATAATTAAGATTAATTTATTGGATTGAATTTTAAATTAAAAAAACCATCACAAAAACCAATGTTAAATATTAGTCAATGCGATTAAGTCTCTTGATTGTCTTAGTCTTTTAAAATTTCATTTGCTATGAAATTTCGGGGTTGCTCAGGACTTTTATTTTTGATTTAGCTTATCATTTATTTTTTATATGTAAGCACATATTTTTTTTCCTATTATTTACTTTTACTTGAAAATGGTACAATGAATACTCACAAAATGCGAAATGCTCACAATGAATACCAGTCCAATGTTAGCACACTCACTTGTTCTACAGCCATCCGTATAAACCCTTTCCCCTATTCTGAGCTAATGTGAGATGGGGTGGAGAGTGTCTATGGTTTCGTATGCAACTGGTTGGAAAACTATAAAACTATCAAAATATCAACTGGTTGGAAAACTGGTTGTCTATGGTCTTCCACTTTTTAATACACTTTGGCTCAAGCCGAGGCTGATAGAAAAGGTCTTGGCTTCGATGGGGTTATGGGGTTATATTGTATATAATTTACATAAAATTAATAAGTATTAACAAAAGCTGCAATTTTCTAAGCAAATTATAATTAAAATTTTAATAGAAGCAATTAAACTTTGTATTAAAATTATAAATGATGAAAATTTTTAAATAAAAACAAACTATTGTTTACTAGTGTGAATTGTTTTATATTTACCATATTTTATGCTGAGTATTATTAAAAAAGTAATTGTGATGAAAATAAATTAGCTACTTCGATCAACTTTCTTAGAAGTTAATGCATATCCACTAATAACTTTTCACATCACAAAGGCTAAATTTTAATTTTCATTCTAAAAAAGTGCTTATTTGGATAACTTATTAATATTCATGAACAGTTTCTTTTTTCTTCTTAAAAACATTTTTCAAGAGTTTCTTATTTATAAACTCATTAACATATTAATTGATGGAAAATATTAAAAAAATTTTTCTCTTATGAAAAGAAAATCTTTATGAAAATAAAGAAAGATGATTTTTTTTTTTTTTTTTTTTTTTTTTTCCCTCTCTTCTTTTTAATTTAAAACACTATACCAAACTGGGATAAAAAAGAAAAGAATTAAAATTAGGAAAATGAAAAAAATTTGATGAACTTCGAATTAAAATTCAATGAATTTTCTTTTGATAAAAATTAAAATATACTTATATAAAGAAATTGTTTGGCTATATAAAGTAACTTATTTGTTGCCATTATATATAGCAAACATGACATTTTGCATTTAAAAATTAAAATCGGATATGTAATTGATAAAACAGAAAATTAAATATTTGAGCTTCTTTAGAGCAAAGATATATACTTAAGCGGATTAATGCTCGTGGCTCAATACGAAGCACAAACTCATGTATTTTTCATTATATACTTTGCATCATTTAAAAATGTGATAATTTTTTGTTTTTAGTTATTTCTAATAGTATTTTTAATTGCTAATATTAACAAAACGATTATTAAAGTAATTTCCAAATTAATCAAGATCGTACATGGATTTCTACTAATACTAATAACGTTTTCAGATAATAAAATATTTTTGTGTACTATTACACTGATGACATATAAGAATAAATTTGATAATTCGGCTTTCTGTTGTTGTGTCTAATCTTCAGTGTTCTGCAGTGCGGGTTGATATCCCATGAGTATCTATTTATGGATGGAGAGAAAGGTTGTGATGGAGCACTCGTAGGTAGAAGTTTGATTTTGCTTCAGGTAGCTGAAGAAGGAAGGAAGTGCTTTCCGGGAGGACTTGTTGGGAGAACTATCCTTCATTTGCTTATTATATGGCAGAAAACACAGAAAACTTCCGCCAGGTAGTCCGACTAACGAGGCAAGATGCTGAACATGATAAACGCCATCGAGTCTCTTCGGGTTTTGAAACATGGATTGGACCTCGGCCGTAATGCCCACTATCGGCTACGTTGTTACTGAGTCCTGAGTCGAACTCAGCAGTCTTAATTGAATAAATAAACTCTTGCTCATAGAGGGATGAGTAGTTACGTCACAGACGATTCGGAGAACAGAATGATAAATAACATTGACTTCACTGTAACTATTACCAATAATATATAATCTATGAAAAAATATAATATAAATATAAATCTATGAAAATATAATATTTAAATTATAAATCCATGAAAAAAAAAATGTAGATACGATTGAAGCTATTTTCTTCTCTATTGGAAAAAAAGTAAAAAACCTGTGATTATGATCAACAATAATATTATCCCTTGGAATAGTCAAACTAAATATTTAGGAGTTATTCTAGATCAACATTTAACTCGGAAATAATATTTTCTGTACACCAAAACTAAATTTCGTATTGTCTTCGAAAAACTCTGCCCACTTATAAATAGAAATGCTACAATGACCGGGGATAACATTCTTCTTTACACTGCTATGCTTTGTCCAATTCTCACATATGCTTGCCCTGTCTGGTCCTATGCAGCTAAATCTAACTTAAATAGGCTTGAAATTTTACAAAATATCACTGTCCGCCAAATGACCGCTGCTAAAGGGTTCATGCGCAATTCTGATATCTATAAAGCTATTAAGATTCCTTCCTTAAAAGATTTTCTTAAACACATTTCTCTTAATTTTTTTTTGCCACGATTATTAATCCTACTGCAAGCCAGGAGATGGACTTTACGTTCCCAATTATGATTTAAAACGTCCGCACAAAATTTTAATTTAAATTTTTAAATATTTTTCTTTTTTTTTCATTTGTTGTAAGTTAATTTTATTATATTCTTAAATATATTCTGGGCAATTTTCATTGTTTCAACTGTATTTACCCTATACTATCGGAGATGGAACCCCAGAGTCTAAGTAGCTCCAAAAATACACACATACACATACTTACACATACTGTTTGCAGGAATAGCGTACAAAAAAAAAAAAAAAAAAAATTAAATTTCAGCAAAATTATCTCTAACATATTGTGTGAATCTAATTCTTTTTTTTTTTTTTCTTCTACTTAATCAATCGTAAAAATACTGAATTAAAGAGTGAATAAATAAAATATTCAGAAATTACACGAAAAACAAAAAAGATAAATAAAACTACAAGAAAAAGTGCGTGTTCAACATCATTTTCTCTTTCTATAAAAACATATATCTTCTTTCATTTTTCCCAACGAATTAACACTTGTGCAAAAATATTTTTTCCTCTAGTGCGTGAATCCGCAAATGATTCATGTGGGTATAAGAATCCAATGTCGCAGATAATAAAAAAAGAGGTTTAATTGTTTCCATATACGTTTCTCAAACTAATTTGATAACGAAAATCATGAAATTGTGCATGCTATTTTAAGACTTCGTGCATTTAGTCTCAAGAAACGCAGAAAGAAAATTCGTCTCTAAGCAACAAATATTAATTTTTTCCGAATGCAAATCAAATAATCGCGTAAAAAAATATCTAGATTATACCTTTTTTAGATAAATTCTTTTTATGATATGATGTTTCCGTTTTGGAAAATACTAGCGGGGAACTAAATAGCGTTTCTTTTTGTATGAGGTCATCGTAATTGAAACGAAATGTTCATAAAGTTTTTATGTGCGAATATAATGTTCTTCGAAAATAATAAAATGAATATAATGAGCATTTATTGAAAGAAAAAAAAAAAAATTTAATTAAAACGCAAAAGTTTATAGAACAGAATAACTCATTTTTTTGTTGTTGATAAAAATAATAGTGCATTAAGTTAATTAATCGATAGAATATTATACTTTATATAAAAGTTTTTTGTTGAATGGTAGTTATGATTAAAAGGATAAAAATATTAGATATGTATATCGAATACTGAAAATAATGTATAAAAAAAATGAATTAAGACTTTAATCTTAACAGAAAATTAGTTTTTAGAAACGTAAAAATACTGTTTATTAAAAATGTAAAACTAGAAAAATAATTATCTCAAAATTAATTAGTTTCAATGCGTTTAAATGTAATCACTAAGTTCTCAAAAGATTTAATAAAATTAAATTATTATTAAAAAAAGTTCTACTTACGGGATTTAAAGAAAATAAACTAAAGTTTTCTTTTTCCATTTAATTTAATTGCTGGCCCGACTCGTGGCTCAGTGGTAAAGTGCGGCGCTGGTGCTCAGCCTAAAGAGTCTCCTCGGAAGACACTACCCTCCTCCTTCAGCGACTCAGAGCCAATTCAGACTTCTACCTACGGGGGCTCCATCACAACAGAAGCTGCCTTGCCCTTTCCCTCCTTCCATGAGAACACGCAGGTTCATGGACTTCGTCTAGATGTTGCTGTCTAGCTAGATGTTGAGCATTATTTTTTGAAATATCCTGCATTAAACTTAACTTACTGTGATTTATTCGTAAAATATGTATATAATTATCCTATTTTCCCGTTTATAATTCGAAGTCCTAATTTTCGGCCCTGAAAATAAAGAACGCGTACAATCCGTAGTAGCGGATTGTACGCGCATTCTTTGACAGTTCCAGCTTGTTCTTAGCTCAAATTCAGTTTTTATCTCATGTCATAAAACTAGCAAAACGTTTTTCAGTTTTAAAGAGCGTTTTTTGATGCCACGATTATAAGAAAATTACGCTATAAATACAACATATCGGAAAACGGACGGAGTATATATATTTAATATATATTTTAAGTCCACAATTGTTATGATTCCTACTTTATGTTTAAAATATTATTTTCCTATCACAGGAAGTTTTTATCAATTTTGGTTGAAAACAATATATACAAATTTTACACAGCCCTTATATGCACTCCGAGTTTTTTAGCGTATAATCCATGGATTATAGGTTGAAAGCTACGAAATTTGTAACTTATTGTACTCTTCGATATGGTGTATTTATTGCATAAACGTAAATGATTAAAATGCTGATGATATATTTCAAATTTTAATATAAAATAAATCAAATGATTTACAAGAGTACGGTTTACATTAAAATATTGTCGTGGTACCGAATCTTCCATATAAAAGCTGAATGGAGCTGAAGCATAACTGACTTTCTTTTGTAAAGGCAACAAACACAGCAGCAGGGAAATTATTACACAAATAATTACATAGTAATGCTTCTCTATAAATTCCTGCAATGCTTCCTCATTAGCAGATCATTGATAGTACATGTTTTGCCATGGCTACAGGAAATGGAATGTGCTAATATTCGAATGTATTTGGCACGGCTTTCAATATAGTATAGATTCTATAGAGATTGTAACAAAGAGGCTTGCTTTGACATGAGATCGTATGCTCAAGTTTCTTGCAAAAATGAGATGAAACGAAGCAGCTACACCTGAAAATCCGCTAAGAAAAACATGATTTTTCCCTTTACCATTATAATATTGGTTTAGTTTGTCCCTTATACTGTCATTTTTTAAACAATTTAGGCTAATTAGGCAGGGACCTATAGTATAAATTGTGTAAAAATTGAATGACCTACAATATGGATTCCGAACCCTAACTATTAAACTAATATCCATGCCACCGCCAGAGTTCGATCCTGAAAGCAGTGGTACCAATAACCAGAGCATTAGCAGATTGGCCATCAGGCCGCTACCACCATTATAAGGGTTGATATTGATATATTTGTGTACATCATCATGAAGATATCGATATCGACAATCGATATTTTAAGTAATATATACATTATATATATATATATATATATATATATATATATATATATATATATATATATATATATATATATACATATATATGTATATATATATATATACACATATATATATATACATGTATATATATATATACATAAATATATATACATATATATATTATATTATGTATATATATATCATATATATATATATATATATATATATATATATATATATATATATATATATATATATATATATATATATATTTATGTATATATAGATATATATATATGTATATATATATATATATATGGATATATACATAAATATATATATATATATGTATGTATACATATATATGTATATATACATATATATGTATATACATATGTATATATACATATATATGTATGTATACATATGTATATATACATATATATGTATATATACATATGTATATATACATATATATATATATATATATATATATATATATATATATATATATATATATATATATATATATATATATATATATATGTATATATATGTATATATATATATATATATATGTATATATATATGTATATATATATATATAATCGGAGATATCAGAGGATCTGCTTTAGCATATTTTGAACCATCCAGAAACTTATCATCACTAGTCTTTTTAATATATGCAGCCTTTTTAAATTCATGCCGAAAATCTAGTTAATATTTAGTTTCAGTTCACATATTGGCTAATATAGATTAAGAAACAATCTTTAATATTTCTAAGTTTCACGTCTTCAGTTCTTCAACGGGTAAGAAATGAATTTATCAAATAACCTTTTTATTTTTTGAGTATTTTATTTTTATTAAAAATAAAATAAAAATATTTATCCTTTGAATTCTTTTTGAACAAAATTGAAAGTCTCAGATGTTAAAATTCTTTTGGTATGGAATTCATGCATATTGAAATGCATTTGAAGCACATCATACTGAAAATTCCATCACTGGTTTTCGTCTTTCAGTTGCGTGTGTAGGAAACACATTTGGAAACGAAAAATGGAGTCAGATGAAGAGCTACAGAAAATGAAATGTTCTTCTATTCTTATTACTATGAAGCGATGAAGATTTACAGAAAATGGAATGTTCTTCTTTTAACTAATGAAATGAAATTTTAGGATTGTTTATTTATATAATGCAAAAAAAAAAAGATGTTCAAATAAATTGATTTTTTTTAATATTTTTACTCTTGTGCCCCAAAAGTAAGACCAATTATTTTTTTTTCAAAATTCTTTATTTATTCTTCCAAATTTATTTCATCACCTTCGAAGTAATCCCCTACGGACACAATGCACTTATGCCAACTTTTTCCAATCCTCAATGCATGCTAAAATGTCATAGGCAGGAATGGTCTTCAGAGAGCACACCGATTCAAGTTGAATCTCTTGAATCGAATCAAAACGGTGACCCGGAGTGTTTATTTGAGTTTAGAGAATAGCCAGAAGTCGCATGATGTAAATACGGTGGTTGTGGAACGATACGGGTTTCATTTTTGGCGAAAAAGTCACGAAGAATCATTGCAATGGGAGCTGGCGCATTGAGTGTTTTCGGTACCAATCGATTGAGATTTGACGCGTTTGAGGCCCAAAATAGAATTGACCGATCTTATGAAATTCCAACATCATCAGCAAGGTCTCTAATTGCAAATTGACGTTTGAAAGCACCAAATATTTAATCTTTTGGACGTGAGCCGCGTCGGTTGAGGTTGGTGGTCGACCAGTGGGCTCTTCATCTTCAACGCGTTCTCTGCCTTATTTGAACTGTTTATACCCCTTGCAAACATTTCTTTCCGATATATAGGAACCGCAATATCCACTCACCGAATGCCTTCTGCAACACTCTATACGGTTCCGCAAACAAAATTTAATGCAAGTTCTTTGCTCAATTAATTGAGACATTTCAAAAACCGCCGAAAACAGTTTTAGCGTCTCACAAAGCCAAGCGTAACTCAAACACTAATGAATATTTTGACATCCAATTTCAAGGACAGTGGCAGCAAACTAAAAAGAAAAAAATTGAAATTCCCTAAGCCCCGGGAAATTTAAATTGAAAATTGGTCTTACTTTCTGGTTCACAGTAATACATATAATAAATGAAAGAAGTAATTGTTTGGAATATTGCCTTTACCTAGGATAGACCCCTGGATATCCAGGGGACTGCACGTAGCATCTGGTGGGAGCACAGCCATGGAACGTTCGGTCACAGTAAGAACCGGGGGCGACGACCCCTCTGCGGTGGGGATACAGTTGAGCGTACTGTCCATAACGGGCATGTACCTAGAAATAAAAAAAAAATCATTATTTAATACAGCTTCACTAAAAATCCAAAGAAGAGTTTTTTTTTCCTCGTTCAAAAATATAAAAAGTCACTTTTTGCAAAAATGTCAATATGAAGAATATATTTATTTGGACGACGTTTTGTTTGCGGTTTTCGAATGCCAGTAGCTCTATCATTCGTCACTTGAATGTCAAATATATAACAGTTTCAACGCTATCCAGGAGGACTTCTCCGTTACACCAACATTTTGGGAGTCCAATTTTGAACAAACATCTAGAAAATATTCTTATTTTCCCCAGAATAACGGGAGGATATGTCGGACCACGATTTTACTATTTCCATCCACGACTTAGATGTGAGAACTTTCGGTATGGTTTCGTTTGTCGAATCTCCTACTAGAATCCCTCTGGTCTTTTGGTGTCATAGGCTTCTGGTTCGAATCCTGACTCCTTAAACTATAGTTTCCGGTCTAATTAGCCCAAACAGTACAAAAAATGACCGTAGAGTGACAAATCAAACCAAATCAAATCCACTAGAATCTTTTAATTTGGAAGTTAAGCAAACTGTCCATAAAACCACTGTAATCCCACAACATAAATGTAATCTTTATGCAATATAAATCAAGAATGTGAATACCTGAAATTTTCATGGGTAATGATTAAGTAAAAGAATTTATTTGACTTTAATTATAGCATTTTTTTTTGCAGAAATACATTTTTTTTGTATAATGAAATCGTATGGTTCATCTATAATATTCTTGACATTTTTCCTCAACAGGAGGAAAGGAGTTTTAACTCAATTTAAATGACAATTTCTCATACAAACGGGACAAATCGTCTTAAACAACATACATTAATATACTTGGTTGCGGATCAAAAACGCTATACTTACTTCTGAAAAGGCATGATATATCTTTCGTGAAAAGATTAATAAATACTTCAATTACAAGCAGGCATTTTTAGAAAAAAAAAATGAAAAAGATTTTATAAAATGGGAGGTATAATGGATTTTATAAATTATTATTTTTTTTATAAATTCTCATGGCGCAACAGCCCCATGGTGGGCCAAGGTCTTCTGCCTATTGGCAGATTTCGGAAACAGGAGATGTTTTCTTTTTTTACATGATAGGGTATTCAGCCCTAGACCTAACGCTTTATAGTTATATTAGACTGGAATTTACGGATTTCGGATTGATATGACCAGGACTTACGGATGTTAGTGGATTCCAAATCACTATAAACATATCCCATATCCATGACACGAACCCGAAACATGCGGCACCGATCGTCAAAGCGCTAGTCACTCGGCCATCAGGTTTCGTATAAATTACTAGTTCTGCATAAATCAAATAATTTTTTGTAATTCATAAACATAAAAAAATTAGAAACTAAAAATAATTTAAAAACATAATGAAATTAAAATAATTAAAAAACTAACGAAATTAAATTATTAAAAAAAAAAACGTAACGGAATTAAAAAAAAAAAATAATAACTACCCAAAAAAATTCAAATATTTTATTCAAAAGTCTTTATCAAATTATGTATGAGAGAAAGTTGTTTCAAATATTTCTAAACGAAAAATATCTTATTAAATATTATGTATAATATCTTCCGATAAAAATGAGAAGTCAACTTCCTACTTTCCTTGCATATTTCTTCGATTCGAGAAAGCAATGCCAACTTACGTCAACAACGATTTATTACAACCGTTTCATTGCTAGGCAACGGGAATTTAATTTGAATCGCAAAAAAATCATCTAAAAGCTGAATTTAATAAATTTTTGACAGCTGAGTGATAAACATAAAAACATTACATTAAAATTTAATTTATCTCTTACGGATAAGCAAATGTGGAGATGCAATTCTTAAGCAGCTACTGACACTCTTCGTTGACGTTTTTATTAATGGATGTGTTTTTTTAACAATTTTTTTATGCTTATTACATTACCGCATATCTAATTTATTTGACGGTGCTAACTTAATGCTGAAACTTCCAGCATAAGATGCAATTTATTCACATTAAATATCCCTTTTTTGATAAATCATGGGGATTTTTAAGAATGTTCATGCTTTTTTTTCAGATAGAGGAAGGAATAAATGTTATAAGGGGAATAAATATATTTAAATTGCATTTCTACAGCTTTTAGATAATATTTTCCAATTCCTTCTATTAGCTCACTCTCTCCCTATATATATCTTGTTCAAATTTTCAATCGTTAATACAATACTTTTTAAGTCTAAATACATTTTTTTTGAACTTGTAGTGGATGACGCTTGATGTTAATACAGTTTTTTTTCAAATATTAATTCAGTAATTAAATTTAATTAATTAATTTTAGTTTTTTTAGATTTAAGTTGCATATATCTACCAATAGAGGGCGCCAGATAAACTTAAAAAAAAATGAAAACTTTCTGCAATATAGTGAAAAAAAGTAGGAATTGACATAAATTTTTTTTTTTTTATATTACTTGTTTATGTTTATTACTTTATCGCATATCTAATTTATTTGACGGTGCTAACTTGATGCTAAAACTTATAGAGATAAGGCGCAATTTATTCACATTAAATATCCCTTTTTTGATAAATCATGGGGATCTTTAAGCATGTCCTTGCTTTTTTGAGATAGGAAGGAATAAATGATATAAGGGAATAAATATATTTAAATTGCATTTCTACAGTTTTTAGATAATATTTTTTAGGCATTTTTTTCCAAATTACAGCGCTTAAATTCTGACATCTAAAGGTTTTATAAAATATTATGAATAATGTACAGTAAAATATTGATGTGCATTTTCATATTGAAAATTGATAAAAATTAATATGTTACTTTTTCTATGGATGTGATTTTATATACGGATAATCATTGCTGACATAATCATGCAATAAAAATTAAACTATGAAAACTTTTTGTTATTAATTCACATTGGATCACATTTTAGAACATGTTATATTATATTTATAATTTTAAACATATATTATTTTAATAAAAAATATTTTTATATAATTTTCAAGCTTTATAAATTCTTTTTTAATAAGATGAACACAAATTCGTAATACATGTTTCATATGAGTTAAAACTCACATTTAACTGCTGAATTATCTTGTAACCGTGATTTCTCATGAATTGGCTCAAGGAGAAATGGCCCTTTGGAGAAATAGTCAGGCGGCTTTTAGATTCACCGGAGAGGAAGTACAGTGCAACATGCTCTCCCGCTGAGAATCTCTCATCCCAAGAGGAAATACATTTAGCGCATCCCGAAGCATTAGTTGGCCTACACCCAGAGAGGAAGTTTATTTAAAACACTCTGCGCTTATCAGAGTTTCGGGTTTCCGGTTTAGAAGATAAGTCCTTCTACAAATCTGTAATTATCTGTCTTTAAATGTGTTAAATATTCTATGTTTCTAATTGTAAATATATGCTTGTGTGTGTAAATAAAGCTGTGAATTCTCAAACCTGTGCTTCAAGTATCTCGCCCTAACCCCACCCAGTTACAATCTGGTTGCTCAGCCTGCACACTACAAGCGAAACATATGAGTAATTTAAAAATGTTTTTAAATAATAATAATAATAATAATAACTTTTTATTATAAATGCATTTAAAATTATTTGTTTTATATGTATGCATCTAAGTTGTATATTTAAGAGTTACACCACATTCATTAATAATTCTCTATATAAAAAAGATTAATGAACTTAATACTCCTATAACTAATATTATTTTCGAAAATGTTATAAAATGAAATCATTAATTTAAACAAAATAAGACAGTCACCTCTTGTTGTTGCTCTACGTTAGCCTCAAATTGCAAGAAAGTATCATGACTGTAGCTATCCACGTGCAAGACAATCTTGACGTGAGGTGTTTCCGACGCAAAAAGTCTTTGGCGAATCTATCTCTCCACAGAAGTGTCCCGGGTCTTCCTTGTTGCTGAAGTTGGATTCCCTGTATCCATCAATAATCTGGACGTATCCGCCAATGCATTTTTTGCGGTCTTCGCTGGGTTCGCCAACCCTGAGTCGAGTAAACCGGACAAAGACGACCCAGTCGTTTCTGGGCGGACGAACCCGAATCCGGTAGTAGCAGTGGAGAGGTCGGTTGCGGTTCTCGTCGGTTACTGGAGGACTGGATACTGACTGGTAAATGTCGACGGTGCGATTGCAGTGTTCGCCCTCATCTGAAAGAAACAAAATAACAGCTTTATAGCTTTGAATATAAATATTCAGCTTTGTCACCCCATAGCTTTATAGAAGAAAATCACTGTAATTTGCCACTTTCTAGCTTTGTTGACTATTTTTCAATTCCTACTATTAGTTGAGTAACAGGTCTCCCTATATATATATATACCTTGTTCAAATTTTTAATCGTTAATAAAATACTTTTTATTCATCCACTCAAGTTTAAATACATTTTTTTGAATACATTAATTAAATTAAATGAATTAATTTGAGCTTTTTGGATTTAAGTTGCATGTATCTACCAATAGATGGCGCCAGATGTAAGAGGAAAATTTCAACTTTATTTATAAAGGACTTGCTGCAATATAGTGAAAAAAGGAGGAATTGACTTAAATTTTTTTTATATATTACTTGTTTATATGCAGACTACTAGCAAAGGGAACTGAGGGCCGGGTGACTAGTGCTCTGACACTCCGTGCCACAGGTTTCGGATTCGAGTTCTGGCGGTGTCAAAGATGTTTGTAGTGGTTCGGAATTAGGT
This sequence comes from Caerostris extrusa, assembly GCA_021605095.1. Taxonomy (NCBI): domain Eukaryota; kingdom Metazoa; phylum Arthropoda; class Arachnida; order Araneae; family Araneidae; genus Caerostris; species Caerostris extrusa. Next base: position 57,136 of record BPLR01005951.1, read on the forward strand.
TTTGGTCTAATATGATTCGTAGGTTTTGGTCTAATATGATTGTAGGCCGTAGAAGCACCCTATCCCGTAAAAAGAAACCATCTTTTGTCCCGAAATCTACCAGTAGGTAGACCTTGACCGTCTGTGTACTGGCAGACCGGGGCTGTTGCGTCAAAGAAGAACAGTATGCATAAAAGCAACTATACATTTGATGATGATTTAAACAGCGTGCATAAAAGCAACTATATACTTGATGAAGATTTAAACATTGGGCATAAAAGCAATAAAAAACTTAATGATGATTTAAACAGCGTGCCTAAAAACAACACTATATGCTTAACGATGATTTAAACACCGTTTTTAAAAGCTACAAAAGACTTGATGGGGATTTAAACAGTTCTCCTAACACTTCGGCAGTTAGATTGTCTGATAGGAGATTTCCGGGGTTTCTAACATAAGATATTCAAATACAGGGCTGTTACATCTAAACGTTCTCTACTGGAAATCTTAACATCTTTTAATCACTATATAGGCTATTTAAGGTAAACATAAATGGACACGAAGCTCACCGATGAAATGGGTGGAGGGGGGGAAATGCAACAACAACGACAAAAAAAAAACAACAAAAAAATCGGCAGCATTATTTGTAAGTTAAAAACCGAACAGTAACAGTTCCTCATTATATGCTACTCATTACATTGTGTATAGATGTTTAACTGTTAACTATTTTCACGATAAGAAAAATAATTCTGTTTATCATCATTGCATTTGGTTAATTGTATTGAAATGAATTGTTGTTTGCTTGTTTCCTATCCCACTTGGTAAGCAGCAACTTCTAGAGTAAGTTCAGCAAACCATGTGGTTTCATGGAAGGAGGGAAAGGGAGTGTAGTTTCTATTATATTGGAGCACCCCTTATTTGGCTTCGAAACGTTTACTTTTTACGGGGTAGGGTTGCCAGCTTTACGCCTTTACAGTCATATTAGATCAGAACCTACTGTTTAATTTGGATTCCGAGCCACTATAAAAACATCGATGGCACAGATAGGATATGAGCACGAAAACTTGTGGTACAGAGTGCCAGAGCGCTAGTCACTCGGTCATCAAGCCCCGTATTGACATATAATTATTACTAATAATACCATTAAATATATTTATTATTATTTATTATAATACCTTTATTTTTAAATAAAAATAAAACATTTCGGATGGGACTACCACTAATAATACCATCCAAAAGGCTTTATTTTTAGTTCAAAAATAAACTCTGCCTTTCACATGAAATTAAAATGATAACATAAATTATAACAAACAAATAAAGTATCAATGATACTATGGTGTTTAATAACGAAAAAAAAGGTTGAAGGATGGCAGAGAGGTAAAATTTTGGAAATAAATACTACAATTGTGACTTTATCAAAAAATAACTTAATAAATTAATTCCTAATTTTTAATATTTAAACGGAGAATACCAATGAAGAGCCAATGAATAATAAACTTGTGATAATTGCTACGGTTTAATTTTGTTGGAAAAAAAAAACACATAACGCATACTGTAATTAATGAATTCTTATTATTTTAATTAGCAATTAAAGCGTATCTAAGAATTAATTGCTAGTGTACATGGTAAAAAAAAATTGAGAGAAGGAGTCATTTTGCTTAGTTTTGGAGGAACAACAGAAGGAAAAATTGAATTGAATTGAATGAATTTAACAAGCTGTTGGCTTACTGAAAATTAATAAACCCCTAATGTCAGAGTAGATTTTTAATTGTTTCGTCTCAATTATGCTGCCTTATTTAAATTAAGACGAACTAATTAGATATACAGATTAGAGTTTCTCAAAAAAGTTAAAAAGAAAAAGAAAACTCCAGAGTTTAATTATGGAGATTTTTAAGTAATTATTTAAGTATTATTTCATCTAAATTAGGAAGCTCTGTATAACCTGAAATGAGTAGGATAAAAATAAAAATGAATTACCATTTCGTTAAAAGAAAAGTGAATATTAAATGAGATTCAGGCTGCCTCATATAATTAAATAAAACAAGTTTCTCCATGCCAGTTATGATTGTTCCTTTTCTTTTAATTGATATTTTTTTTGTGACCAGTAGAATTGTGATTTTCTCCTTCGTATTTGATATTGCCCATTTTTTATGGCTGTTGTAATAAAATATGTTTGTTACAAAGATATAATGCAATTAAAATTCTATCATCAAGAAAAATTAATATTTGTTGTTAGATTAATTAAAAATTGTTAAGTCTTTTATTATTAGCGATCTCGAATTTTGGACTGGAATATCTTCCAATTCAATATAATTTTCTCTTCTGTCTAAATTCTTCTAAATAATAATTGTATTTAAGATTTAACATAACTTATTCTAATAATATTGGAATAAAAATAGTTAATAGCTTAGAAAAGAGAATATTTTTCGGAAGTAACGTCAAATTATGAACAATTTTAACAGTATAAAAATACTTTTTGCATTACATTGACCCAAAATACAAAGTATTTTACGAGTACGAGTAGGAGTACGAGTTGGTGAGCTTTAGGGCTGAGGTTCAATCCGCTGGCGACTTTGTTATAGACACTATTTTTAAATATATTAAAGCAACACAATTCAGCTCCAAATCCGCCAATTAAAATTAGTTCCTTTTAAATATAAATACACCAAAAAAATCCAATTTTTCAAAAATTAGCATCTAATTTTTCTATTAAAATATATAATTTTTCTATGATTTAATAATTTTCAATCTTAGTTCCATTATAAAAAGTAAAAAAAAATAAAATAAAATAAATAAATAAGTAGAATAACAAATTAATTCATATTAATGTTGGCGATACTAGATTTTATTTTGAGAAATCAAATTTCGCCAAGTTTAGACGAATACGCAGAATGTGACGAATGGAGAGAGGAAAGTAAATGCTTACACAGTTATAAACAATAAAAAGAATTAGATAAGAAAGTGTTAGAACTTGTTTAGAAGAAAAAGAAATGCAAAAAGTTAGAAGCAGTGAAAACGATTACTTGAACGTAAACTTGGCGACGGTTTTCAATATTTTGGCTTGATTTTGTTAATAAGAAAGCGGGTGGGAGTTAATGAATAAATGCAATTATTCTGTTAAGATACTCTTCAAACTTTTATTTACTATTTAAAAAGAGATTCAAAAGTTCACTTTATGATTTAGGTCGAATCCAGATTCTCGATCTCTTAAGGGGGTAAACATCACACGAGATCAATCACGCAAACATCAAACTTTTAACTAATTGGGAGTTCTTGCCCTAACTTACGTGTTCGAACTTTGTATTGACCTTTGGCAAAGAATTTTCTGCAGCAGGCAGCTAATGCAGACAGCGGGATCGCGTGTTTTAACTAGTTAAGTGCACTTCGATCCGGTACTTAAAGTCCTTCTCCCAGGAACTTCAAGAAATAAAAGAAAACTTGCCCAAGAAGAAAGTTCCGAAAGGACACAAAATGACAAGAACTTCAATTAACTGATTCAACCTTTTAAGTGAAGGCATTTTGATTTATGGAAAATTTCTCTCTTGCTTTGCTTATTCTTTGCCCCCCGAAAAATAAATAAGATTTCTTAATTTCATTTTGTCAGTCTTCCCACTCGTGGGCACTGGAGCATGTTTAACGACCTAAAAGGCAAGACTTTTTCTTTTTGGATGTGTTTAAGAAAGTTAATTTGTGATTAAAAACAAGAAAAAGTTTCTTGAAGGAAATCTTCCAAACTTAAAAGATTCTTTCTTAATGACTTTAATTTATTATCTTTCAGAGTCTACGTGTAATATGCGTAGTAATTAATGCTGATGTTAATTATTAATACTGTAATTAATAATAGAGTTAATAATGATGAAAAAAAACTCATATGCGTAGAGAAAAAATTGTAATTATTTCTGTCCTTTAAACCTTTGTTCCTAAACATCAAAATCTTCGCTATTGTAAACATTAACGTTGTGTTTTATTGCCTAATTTTAACAATTTGTGATTATCATTGGATCCTGATGATCGAGTGACTGGCGGTCTGACGCTTGATGCCACAACTCTCGAATTCGATTGCCGGCGGTATCATGTGCGATTCTCGTAGTGATTCGAATGTAGCGTTCAGGAGAAATGGTCAGCAATCCTCGAGACTCTCACCCAAGAGAAAGTGCAGAGCAACCACGTGCTTCTGTTGAGAAACGTTTAGTTTATAGTCTCCCACCGCGAGAAGAAATTTATTTAACGCAACCTTGTGTATTAGTTGACTTTAAGTCTCTTATCCGGAAAGGAAGTATATTTCAATCATCCTGCGCATACCTGATAATCACTGTTTCGGCTTAAAAGTGGAATCCTTCCATAAATTTATAATTATCTGTCGTTAAATAAGTTAAATATTGTACGTCTCTAATATGTGTGCGTTTTGTATATTTATTCTAATAAGTTTGTGAGTGTGTAAATAAAGCTGCGAGTTCTCCAACCTCTGCCTCGAGTATCTCAACCCAACCACACCCAGTTACAATCTGGTTGTCCAACTTGTACGCTACAATCTTTTAATGTTTCTCATTGTCTCATGCATTTGTATGATGCATACAAAATCTAACGTTTGATTAATAAAGCATTTTATCCATGGAAATTTCCTAATGTAATTCAAACAAACTTGCAAATAAGTTATAAGTTACCCCAGCTACTTTTATTCCAAACATTAAAATATTACCATTTAACAACGTTGCACAATTTCTGAGTTTTAATTCATAAAGTATTTGAAACTTCTGAACTTCTTCAGTAACTGAACCATACCATTAAGAAAATAAAGCGAAATCGCGTTCGGAGAAATTAGCAAAGGTCTGACCTTTCCTTTCGAATCATTCGAACAACAACCTCATTCTTAATTAACTTAATCAACCATTCCCAGTTCTCTCTCTCTGTGATCCGAACCGGGCATTCCCTTTTAAGTCTTTGGCGAATCATTGACATGTTATGGCATTCTCATAAAGGGCCCTTTCATTGTGTACCACTTTCTGGGAAAGGAATTGACGTAAGAAAACGGGACTCGAAAAGTTCTGTTCCCGAAACTGGGAAAAGGATCTCAGCATTAATTAATTTTCCCGGAAAAGCGGCGACGGAATGAGACTTCAAACGGTTGTAGCGAGCTGCCAATAGAATATTAATTTCTCGTCAGGACATGTTGTGATAATGAGGATATATGTTACGCTAAACAAAAGGGAAAAGTTTATTTAATTTGAATGATGAGAAGCGGAATTGCATTTTCACTCTGCACGCATTAATTAGGGGTTCAAAATACTTTATTTGGATTTGGTTTGTTTGTAGGAGTGGTCATGATAGTATTTTAGAACTAACAGCATTGAGAAATGATTATAGTAGAAAGCAGTACCAAAAAAGATATCACTGTTGATGATTAACAATAGAAACGATAATTAAAGAAAAATAATTTGAAAAAAAAAAAGAAAATTGAAGAAAATGTTATGAGAAAAGAAAAAGTTTAAGGAAAAAAAATACCGGAAGCAATCATGGGAAATAATTTAGCTACAAATTATTTTATTCCCTCGAATGTGCCCGAATTTTTAATCCCGTTTAAAAACGACTGTACCCGATTCGCGGCTCAGTGGCAACGTTCGCGTCTGATGAGTATCAGGACTGAGGGTCCATCCGCTGGCGGCTTCGTTTAGACACTATTTTAAAAACGACGGGACTCTCTGCCGTTTGCGATGTTCAGCATCTTGCCTGGTCAGTCAGATTGCCCGGTGAGAATTTGCCTGGTTTTTCTGCCATACGACATGCACATGCGTAGTTGTACCCTCTGTCAGTCCTCTCGGATGGCACTGCCCTTTTCTTCAGCGAAATGGAGCTAAATCAGACTTCTACCTGCAGGTACTCCATCACAACAGAAGCTGCCTCTTCTTGTTCCCTCTTTCCATGAGAGAAAAGTACCTACTATACAGTTATAAACAATTAAATAAATTAAAACCTAAGAAAGTATTAGATATTTTTTAAGAAGAAAAAGAATTCCAAAAAGTCAGAAGCAGTGAAACGGATTACGTGAATGCAAACTGGTGACGGTTTTTCAATATTTTGTATTTGATTTTGTTGCTAAGAAAGCGGGTGGGAGTTAATGAATAAATCAATTATTCTCTTAAGATTCTCTTAAAAGTTTTATTTACTATTTAAAAAATGATTCAAAAGTTCACTTTATGATTTAGGTCGAATCCAGATTCTCGATCTCTTAAAGGGGTAAACATCACACGAGATCAATCACGCAAACATCAAACTTTTAACTAATTGAGAGTTCTTGCCTAACTCACGTGTTCGAACTTTTCTATTGACCTTTGGTAAAGAATTTTCCTGCATCAGCTAATGCAGACAGCGGGATCGCGTGTTTTAACTAGTTAAGTGCACTTCGATCGGTACTTAAAGTCCTTTCCCAGGAACTTCAAGAAATAAAGAAAACTTGCCCAAGAAGAAAGTTCCGAAAGGACACAAAATGACAAGAACTTCAATTAACTGATTCAACCTTTTAAGTGAAGGCATTTTGATTTATGGAAAATTTCTCTCTTGCTTTTACTTATTCTTTGCCCGAAAAATAAATAAGATTTCTTAATTTCATTTTGTCAGTCTTCCCACTCGTGGGCACTGGAGCATGTTTAACGCAGACTTTTTCTTTTTGGATGTGTTTAAGAAAAAGGCAGACTTTTTTCTTTTTAGATGTGTTTAAGAAAGTTAATTTGTGATTAAAAATAAGAAAAATGTTCTTGAAGGAAATCTTTCAAACTTCAAAAGGTCTTTCTTAATGACTTTAATTTATTATCTTTCAGAGTCTACATGTAATATGGTATGCTTTGTAATTAATGCTGATGTTAATTATTAATACTGTAATTAATAATTAAGTTGATTAATGATGAAAAAAAGGCCCACATGTGTGAATATGCAGAGAAAAAAAAATTATAATTATTTCTGTTTTTAAACTTTTGTTACTAAACATCAAAATCTTTGCTGTTGTAAACAGTAATGTTGTAGTTTATTACTTAATTTTATCAATTTGTGATTATCATTGGATCCTGATGATCGAGTAACTAGCTGTCTGGTGCTCGGTGCCAGAACTCTCGGATTCGAGTCCTGAGATGCCATGTGTGGTTCTTGTAGTGGTTCGTATATAGGAAAATCTCCTGTCGCGAAATCTGCTAGTAGGCAGGCGACCTTGACCCACCATGGGGCTGTTGCGCCAATGAAGAAGAAGATTGTTTTTTTGTTTATACTTAAGTATTCTGTAAAATTGAATTTTCATCTGTAATCAAGCTTTTAATTTTATTTTGTATAAATTATAATCCTTGGGAACGTCCTATCATCGCCATGTTAAGTTCATCATCTTTCTGTACTTTTTTTCAGAAACTATGACGATTAAAAGTATAAAATTTTATGGTTGCTTGAATGATGCATTTATACATGTATTTTACAATATCATTTTTTCCTTATTTAAAAGTTATAGTTTAATAAAATAATATAAAAGAAGGTTATTTATATTTTTCTAATTTTACCCGAGATGAAGTACAGGGCAACCACGGCTCTTCTGTTGAGAAACGTTTAGTTTATAGTCTCTCACGACAAGAGGAAATATATTTAGCACAACTTTGTGTATTAGTTGGCCTACAGTCTCTTATCTGGAGAGGAAGTATATTTCGCTCATCCTTCACGTACCTAAGTATCGGGGTTTCGGCTTGGAAATGGAATATTTTTTAAAAATCAATAATTATATGTCTTTAAATCTGTTACATATTGTATATCTCTAATATGCGTGTGTTTTGCATGTTCATTCTAATATGTTTGAGAGTGTGTAAATAAATCTGCAAATTCTCCAACCTCTGCCTGAAATATCTGAATCAACCACAACCAGTTATAATCTGGTTACCCAACCTGCATACTACAATCTTCAAATGTTTCTCATTTTCTTATGCATCTATATGATGCCTACAAAATACATCGTTGAATTAAAAAGCATGTTATGCATAAAAATCCATAAAGCAATTCAAAACAAACTTACAAATAAGTTAAATTATCAGAGCTACTTTTACACCAAACATTAAAATATTATCATTTAACATGCTGCTGAATTTGTAAGTTTTAATTCATAAAGTATTTAAAACTTCTGAACGTCTTCAGTAACTGAACCATTCCATTCAGTAAATAAAGCGAAATCACGTTCGGAGAATTTAGCAAAGGTCTGACCTTTCCTTTCGAATGATTCGAACAACAACCTCATTCTTAATTAACTTAATCAACCATTCTCTCTCTCTCCATGGTCCGAACCGGGCATTCCCTTTTAAGTCCTTGGCGAATCATTGACATGTTAGGGCATTCTCATAATTCTCATTCTCATCATTCCTTTCATTGTGTACCACTTTCTGGGAAAGGAATTGACGTAAGAAAACGGGACTCGAAAAGTTCTGTTCCCGAAACTGGGAGAAGGATCTCAGCACTAATTAATTTTCCCGGAAAAGCGGCGATGGAATGAGATTTCAAAAGGTTGTAGCGAGCTGCCAATAGAATATTAATTTCTCGGCAGGACATGTTGTGATAGTGAGGATATCTGCTACGCTAACAAAAGAGGAAAAGTTTATTTAATTTGAATGATGATAAGAGGGAATTGCATTTTCACTCTGCTCGCATTAATTAGGGGTACAAATATTTTATTTGGATTTGGTTTGTTTGCAGCAGTGGCCATGATGTATTTTAAAATAAACAGCTTTGCGAAAATTATAGTAGAAAGTAGTATCAAAAAGAATGCATTGTGGATGATTATCAATCGAAACGATAATTAAAGAAAAAACTATTATAAGAAATAGAAACAAAATTAAAGAAAAAGATTATAAGAAAAATAAAAAGTTTAAAGAAAAATCATCGGAAGAAATTATATGAACTAATTTAGCTAGAAATTATTTTTAATCCCACTAAATTAAATTATTGAGCGTGATGGATGACCGAATGATTAGCCCTCTAGCACTCGGTGCCCGCAGGTTTCGGCTCGAGCCTCGGAGTTGCCAAAAATATTTGTAGTGGTTCGGAATGTGGCGTTCAGGAGAAATGGTCAGTAGGCCTCGAGACTCTCACCCTGAGAGGAACTGCAGCTCAACCACACTCTTCTGTTGAGAAACGTTTAGTTTATAGTCTCCTCACAGAGGAAATATATTTAAACAACACCCTATGTATTACACAGGCTCTACAGACTCTTACCCGGAGAGAAAGTATATTTCGCTCTTCCTGCGCGTACTTGATTATCGGGGCTTCGGCTTAAAAGTGGAATCCTTCCAAGAATAAATAATTATATGTCTTTAAATCTGTTACATATTGTACGCCTCAAACATATGGTGTTTGTGGTGTGTAAATAAAGCTGTGTGTTCTCCAACCTGTGCCTCAAATATCTCAACCAACCACATCCAGTTACAATCTGGTTGCCCAAGCTGCACACTACAACGTTCAAATGTTTCTCATTTTGTGTATGATGTATACAAAATCCACCGTTTAATAAATGAAGCACTTTATGCATAAAATTTCCATAAAGTAATTCAAAACAAACTTATAAATAAGTTAAATTACCATCGCTACTTTTATTCCAAACCTTAAAATATTATCATTTAACAATGCTGGGGAATTTGTGAGTTTTAATTCATAAAGTATTTAAAACTTCTGAACGACTTCAGTAACTGAACCATTTCCATTCAGAAAATAAAGCGAAATCACGTTCGGAGAAATTAGCAAAGGTCTGACCTTTCCTTTCGAATCATTCGAACAACAACCTCATTCTTAATTAACTTAATCAACCATTCTCAGTTCTCTCTCTCTCTGTGATCCGAACCGGGCATTCCCTTTTAAGTCCTTGGCGAATCATTGACATGTTATGGCATTCTCATAAAGGGGCCCTTTCATTGTGTACCACTTTCTGGGAAAGGAATTGACGTAAGAAAACGGGACTCGAAAAGTTCTGTTCCCGAAACTGGGAAAAGGATCTTCAGCATTAATTAATTTTCCCGGAAAAGCGGCGACGGAATGATTAGGAATGAGACTTCAAAAGGTTGTAGCGAGCTGCCAATAGAATATTAATTTCTCGACAGGACATGTTGTGATAGTAAGGATATCTGCTACGCTAAGAAAAGGGAAAAGTTTATTTAATTTAAATGAGGAGAAGAGGAATTGTATTTTCACTCAGCACTCATTAATTAGGGGTCCAAATATTTTATTTGGATTTGGTTTGTTTGCAGGAGTGGTCATGGTGTATTTTAGAACTAACAGAAATGAATGAAATTAATTTTCGAAATGATTATTGAAAGTAGTACTAAAAAAGAAAACACTATCAATAGAAACGATAATTAAAGAAAAAAAACTATTTGAAATAGAAAAAAAAAATAATTAAAAGTTTACTGAAAAAGTCATCGGACAGAACCGTATAAGAAACACTTTAGCTACAAATTAACCGTTGATAACCGTTTTATAATTCTTTTATTATATATATTCATTAATTATTTTATACTTTATTTTAATCCATCATTTTATTTATAAAGGAAATTTCAGTTTCTGTGATAAAGTGTTGTTCCTGTGTTATCATCCTGCGTGTAATGAAAACTGCCAGGGATAACATCTGAGAGGTCATATCTTCTATCCATTCATTCAAGCAATATGAAGGTACTACACCAATACATATGTAATGTACACTGCCAGGGACAACATCTGAGAGGTTCATATCTTCCACTCACTGATTCAAACAATATGAAGGTACTACACCACTATATTATATCCTCGTGCATGTTTAGCATTCCAATATACGACGTTTGAAGTTATAAGGATTCGAATCCAGCTGTTTCAGTTCGGAAATCGCAATTCGCTAACCACTGGATAAATTTCCATATCATAAATTTAAAATCTGAGGAAATATTAATTTTGACAGGTACATCCTACATAATGATTGACTATATTAAATGGCTTAGATGGATTAGATTTAAAATTGAAAATTCAAGTTTCTATACAAATTAACCATAGTTTTACTTTTTTAAACCACAATAGAGTATCGATATTTTTTTAAAAATAATTAATTGAATTCCATTATTTTCACTAGAGCTTCAATGTTGTAGTATCCAGTTCTAGTGTGACGTTATTTTATTCTGACTCACTTTATTTTAACACTCATGTTTTGCGCGCCTGTTTAACTTGAATTCCAAATTTAGTAAAATGACAAGAATAGATGTCTACAATTTCTGTACCAGGTAGAGATAAAAATTTTATCAAGGACTACTCGTTTTTGAGGAATATTTAAGAATATTTAAAGGTAAGTAATTTTTATCTTTAAAATGTGTTTTTTTTTTACAGGGAAGGCTTATTTATTTAATTCATCTTTTTAATTTTTCTAAGTTTTAAATGACGTGTATGATGTGTGTTTATTACAAAATCTAAAAACAAAATATTATTTTATAATTTTAGCATATATATTTTTAAAATAATACTAACAAAGCTAATTATTTAATTTAATATTTTTAAAATGATACTTGGTTTTTTTTTTTTTAAGACGAATTTTCAAAATTTGTTTTTGCTATGTTATTTATAGTTATTAATAATAACAAAAAAAGTAATGTTCTTAACAATGCGATTGTTTTAAAATTCATTTTATAGTTGTTTTATCATTTTCTTGATCAAGAATACAACTATGAATATATATTTTTTTCTTCTAATGTAGCTGGCAAATAGACCGTGATCTTTCGCCATGACGGCTGCACCTATGTTACTCACTTTGCATTGCCCAGGGGGGCGTGTAACTTGATGGTAAGCCACGGAGTAACAATGCCCCCGCAGCGCTCTACGATCCTATTAGGACCGGGACCTACAGCTTAAAGTGGATTCCGAACCACTACAAACACCCATGGCAAAGCCGGGATTTGAACCCGATACCTGTGGTACCGAACGCCAGAGCGCTAGCCATTTTGCCATCAGGCCCCACAACTATGAATATAAATGTTAATAATTAGTATTGTATTTTTTTGTGTGGATTACTTTATGAGTGAATGCTAAACGTTAGCACTATAATGTTATAAATTCATTATATAATTACCATTACTTTGTACTAAATATGTAAACATTCATGGAATGAATCCAGTAAATATACACACACACCGTATATATCTACTCGTATTGCAAGTAATTAAAAAAAAAAAAATTAAACGTAAACAACAACTAAAACACAGTGTTAAAGGAATGTACAAATAAAGCTAGAAGTTAAATCGACAGTGCCATACTATTCTTTTTATATATATATATATATATATTTTCCAATGCAGCTGGCAAACAGACATGGGCGTCTTGGATGCCATAAGGCAAGCGCTGCACAGACGTTACTCACTTTGCATTACCCAGGGGGACACAGTAGTACCAAATTAATATATTTTTGCTGAATATTTTTAAATGTTTTAGAAATTTGACTATATAAACATGAACATATCTCAAAAAAAGGCACTAATGTTTAAAAGACTTTATACTTCAACATGTGTGTTTTATAATTTATAAAAAGTTTGTAAATAAACATAATTAAATTAATGACAAAAATTAAATTATGCTAAGTTGTTAAGGATCTTAACATGAAAAATACTTATTGCTACACTTATAATCATTGGCAAGTTTTTTAAAATTAAAAAAATTTGAGTGATTACCAATACCATTAAACTATATCGCATACATCCTCTGTACAATGTCAGGAAGACATATGTAAGACAATTCATATTTAATTATCAGAAAAAAACCTCTAAATAAATTTTATTTATCTGAAAGCAAAATTAAATTTTTAAATAAATTTCTTTAAATCATTCATTTTTTTTTTTCTTTCTAATGCAGCTGGCAAACACTTAGACAGCTTGGTCTTGGATGCCTTAAGGCAAGCGCTGCACAGACATTCACTTTGCATTACCCAGGGGGCGCGTGTCACTTGAAGATAAGCCACGGACGCGGAGTAACAATGCCCCGCAACGTTCTGTGATCCTATTAGGACCGGGACCTACGGTTTAAAGTAGATTCGAACCACTACACACATCCAAGGGACCGCCGGGACTCGAACCCGAAACCTGTGATTCTTTTTATATAATTTAGAATATTTTTGTTTAAAATTAAGAAATTTTCTTGTATTCTTTTTTAAATTTTTTCCCCTCTTGTAAAATTTAACAGTGCTATTAATTGGATAATAGTTAATGGAGATATATTATTTTAAAATGTACGTTAACAACTTATGATTCAAATGTATTGTATACAGTATGAACTGTATTTTTAAAATTAAATTATTTATTCATAGTAGAAGAGAGTCTCGAATTAACCATGATCAAATCGGATTGAAAACCGTGCAGGTAATGACTAGGATATTAAAGTTATTTTTATGAAAAGATGTATTTGTAATTTTTAAATCCTTTTATATGGTTAAAAATTTAAGTCGCTAAGCGATCCAGTGGCGTAATGATTATAAAAATATGATCTAATTATTATTAATATGTAAATTCTATTCCCTCCACTAGGTTTATTTCATTTGCAATCCTTATATTACATTTTATATAATTCTGCTAAAATATTTTTAATAATTATTTTTTGTATTAAAAAATATCTTTTGACATATTTTTGCAATTTTTGATAATATATATTTGAAAACGCATACTTAATTTTAAAACGTTCCTTTTTATGTCGATAAATGATAATTAATACGTGTCGATAATTAATTATGTCTAATTAATGCTAATTAATTATGTCGATAATTATGTCTAATTAATGCTAATTAATTATGTCGATAAATGTTAATTCCTTTCGATAAATGCTATTTGATACGAAAGGAAGGAGATAAAATTATTTTTTGAGGTTATAAGAAAATGAAACACAGGTATATTGGTTTTTGAATTTGTGATTCGAGTTTGTACATCGAATCATATTTAGTTATTTGTGATGTATCACAAGCAGTAAAAGCACCACAAAAGGATATAAAATGGTGCTGTTATAAAAAAAAGTCTGAAAAAATAGGCTTCACAGCAATAGGAATGGCGTATTCCTGATTAATTAAATTCATTAGTAAACAAATTTGTTCACATTCATACAAACTCTTCAGTCTCGTTTTTTTTTTTTTTTTTTTTTTTCCTTCAATGGACCAGGTTAATAATTTTCTCATTTTATTATTAATAATTCTTTATCTTTTCATTTTCTTCTTTTCTAACTATTGATTACAAATTCTAAAATTACTTACAAGTAAACTGTTCTGAAATTTATTTTGAGTATTCTGTCTGTGAAAGAATATATTGTTTTATTTTTATTTTGAACTAACCTTATTGAATAAAATTAGGTACAGAATATTCTATTTTCTACATTTAATTTTTGTACCAAATTTTCCTAATTTTATTGACTTTTATTTTCTAATTCAAAGTAAACATTTCTATTTTGTGTGTTCCAACTTCTACAATCATGAATATTTCTACAAAAGGACAGTAATATGAAAAAAAAAAAAAGGAAACAATAATATGAAACTAATGTTTAACAAAAAACATTTTTAGGAGTCAAGGTAAAAGTAAATATTATACATAAATGATAGGAAATAAAATATAGAAGTACAAAATATTTATTTATTTGTGTAAATCTGTAGTATTATTCTCAATGAGTGTAAAATTAAAAATTGGGAAAAAATTTATTTTTAAACATTAATAGTAAGAGTTATCAGTAAATATTGCAGGAGTTCGTTGCAATTCTTTCTAGAGAAAAACCAAATGGAAAGAGCTTGAAACTCGTATTTTGAAACAATAATAGGTACTTACGTATTAACGCTACCTTGGCTACAGATTTGGCAGTTTTTAAGTGTCGCCAATCTAACAGCTACAGATTTGGCGGTTTTTAAGTGGCGCCAATCTAACAGCTACAGATTTGCTGATTTTTTTGACGCCATTTTTTAGTGCGACGAAAATGCGTATTTGGGATTTGCCAGAAACAGAACAAGATGCAATTTTATTTTTCAGGAGCGAAATATTTTACCAAAAAAAAAACCAAAATGTCCCAATTCCCTGACATGAAACTTTATTTTGGTAAACGTAAGTTTTGGAAATGGAATTTCAGTCAGTGTGCTTATCATGTGGGACTTAGAAAAGACAACTGGTTTGAGGGAAGCAGAATTCCATTTAAAACTGCCAAATCTGTAGCTGCGGTTGGCGTTCAAAAGATAACTGCGTGCGCGTGCGAACAACAAGATTGCTCTTTATTGGCGCAACTGTAGCCAAGGTAGCGTTAATACGTAAGTACCCAATAATATGAGCAAATAATATCCTAAAAATAATTTATTGTTGTTATTTTGGGAATTAATTCTCTCCATTCTTTCACTGTGCCAGATCTTCAATATCTTGTGGATTAGTGGTTTCAGATATTCCTCTCCACAAAAATATTTAATTTATTGTATTTAGATCGAAAGAGTTTAGAGACCAATTTACTGATTACTACACTATATGCAGCTGGTTTAATTTTAGAATATTATTGCAAATAATTGTATTTGGGGAAATAAAACCATGATGGCAGTTTATTATTATACAATATTAAATTTTTAGTAATTTATCAATGTTGACACAGGAATAATGCATATTTTTATTATTAATGTATATTTTTGCTTTAATACATTTTATCTCTATTTATCAACACATGACATTGGAAATATCTCAATATTAATCAATATTAGTTTTTATCGTAGTAAAAATAAAATTAAAATGTTATATTAGATTAATTTTTTAGGCAGTAATAAAATTCTGAAGTAAAATATAAAAAATATAAAAGTAGGAAAAGCTTTATTTAAATGAAGAGCCATATAAATATAAAAAAAAACCCAATACGAAATGCGTGCTTTTCGTTCATTAAGTACAATTATTTGTCAGTTTCTTATTGTTTATATCAATTAGTAAGATATTTAATAAAAATACGACATAATTTTTTGTTAATGTCTCCTCTAATAAATTTAAATAAGCTGAATAATAATTTTTTTTTTATCAGCTCTGCTTTTCTGACTGGTTTAACACTTTAAAAATGGCTTTAATGAAGACAAATCAAAATTTTTTTTTTACCTTGTACCATAAGTAGGATTATGAAAATCTCAGACAAATGAAGATAATAATTCTGCTAGGACATTATTTTCAATTTCGTTTTAATCATTATTAGTTTGCTTTTATGCCCAATGCGGATTATTTTGCATTGAAAAAACAAAAACAAAAAGCTGTCTATTAAGTGCTTAGAAAGAAATTTGTACACATTATTAGAATAAATAAGCCCCAATTACTCTAATTATTTTTTTCAAATTAAATTCTAAATAAAAAATTATTGGTTTCAGAAAAAGATGCAATCAATTTTAATACAATAATATGTTATTATTTTTTCTTTTGATAAACCCTATTATTTCAGAAAAATATATTTATTTGTAATCTTTTAATATCTAATGTTTTCCAGTTTTCTTTTGAAATATTTTTTTTATTACACGACAATTGATACATTGCGCTCGCACACACACACACAGGTGATTATAAAACAATTGGAAAATACTCTAATTATAAGAATTCCTTTAATAATATGGCCCAGGACAGCCTTTGACATGTATAATCCAGCTTAGATTCACTTGAAAATCGAATCATACCAGAGCTGAATAGTGTTTAGAGAAATATTGATCCATTCTTCATGGAGAGAGTATGAAAATTCCTGTAGAGATGCATGTGGAGGATGTCGATTCCGGATTGAACTCTCTAAAACAGACTATAACGTTTCATTGATATTGAAGTCGGGGGATTGTGCGGGGCAAGGTAGACGTTTCCTTTCCCTTTCGTGTTCATAAAACCATGATTCGATAGGTCCCGCTGGATGAACAGGAATGATCATTCTAGAGAAAATGCCATTTCTTGCATCAAACAAAGTTGTCATAATAGGATGAACCTGGCCAGCTTTAACTTCTCTATACTTCACCCCAGTGATTCTTCCTTTTAGGGTTACAATTGGGACAGCAAAAACCCACGACGAGGCTGCCCATACCATGAGAGATCCACCTCCATGCTTGTGGGTTGGAAGGAGACAATTAAGATCATACGACTGTGCAGGTGTCCTCCAAACGTGCACGCGTCCTGTTATGAGGAAAAGTGTGCAAGATGAAAATTATGCAGACTGTATAATTGTCTTCCACTTAACAATCGACCAGGTTTTGTGGTTGTAGCACCACTGTAGACGACGTTTGGAATTAACAGATGTGATAAGTGGCTTGGGAATTGCTGCCCTGCCGTAAATGCCTGCTTATGAAGGTGTCCCCCTAACTAATGATTGACATTAGAGAATCCAGATGCTGATTGGACTCTACGGTCACTTTGGCTGCTTTCTTTTATAAATCACAATCTGCTTCAATACACTTCTGTTCTTTTCATTCAGCTTCTCTTTCCGTCCACTATTTTGCTTTTGTCAAACTTGTCGTGCCGCGCTGCGAGTACGCTGCCTTTTACCTCTTAAAAATGCCTAAAAGCTGGGATGTTTCTATCATAGTTGCTCGAGCTAATCGGGCTGCGGCAATTTGACTTCTTTAAAAGTCTGTGAGGTGTGAATACATTTTACAACGCATTCAAGGTGTATACAA
>BPLR01005952.1:0-125235 GCA_021605095.1 Caerostris extrusa
GGCGCTCTTTGTTTGTCAAGTGTTTCCTTTCGTCAAAGCTGCATCGTTGTTAGCTGAGTAATAAATGTCGTAAAGAACATTGTGCTTCTCTCTCTTTTCATCCTGCAAATGATGGTCCGTTTCAGAGCCTCGAGGCAAAATTCCAGCAGACATACTTTAGATGAGTGGGTGGAGGTCGACGAAAAGCGTTCGTACTCAGTGTACTTTCGACATTGCTCAATGAGCATAAATTTCGTAAAGTGCGTAACGACGCATACGTGTGCTTAAACATAACAAAGCGCGCAACGACGCACAGTGTGCATCATAACAAAGTGCGTAAATTTCCACGCAGTGCATCATAACACAGGTAATGACGGCTAGGCATACCATGCAACAAAGTGCGTAACAACGCATAGTGCTATAATCAAATCATCACTAATCATAAGCTTGCATCGTGCATCTTTCAACAAAGTGCGTAGCATCGTATCTCGCTAGCATCGTACTTACATTCTGGAAGGTCACGGGCAACCACAACGTGGAAGATCTTCTAAAACACAAGCTGAATTGTAAAGTGTAAGCTAACCCGATTAATTACTAAAGTAGATAATTTACAAAATCAAGAGAAATTCTATTTCTGTTATTGAAGTTCATGAAAATGACGTAAATGCTTTAGATAATGAAGTAAATAAATTAAATAATGATATTCTTTGTCTCTTGTTTAGATGACGTATTTGATATTATGAACAGGAAATAGGCATGAACTTTTTTTCTAAATTAGATTCATTAAAAAATTACGTTAAAAAAAGATGAATTAAAGAGAAACTCAGAAAGAATGAGTAATAGTTCTAATGCATGTCGAAGTACAGTTAATACTAATGCAAACAATTTAAACTTCCGCGTGTGAATTACCAGTATTTACTTCTAATTCTAATTATTGACTGGATCTCATTTCGTGATTTATTTCCTTTTCGCCAGTGTGGAAATCAATGAATCTCTAAGTGATAGTCAGAAATTACAATATCTTAAGCTTTCTGTGAGGCATGAAGCAGCTACTTTATTACATTCAATTCAAAAGACTCAGAAATGAAAATCACGAAAAAGCGTAGTGCACTCACTGAGCGTTTACGAAAAGACAGAGGCCGGAAATAATAAATGCGGCATTAAACATTAGCTCCCAGCGCGCATTGAAAATATGGAATCATCTTTCGAGTTTAAGAAAATTGAATCGCATACAACACGGCAATGCTTATTGACATACATTAAAATCCTTAAACAGCCTGTAGAGCATTTGGGATACAATAATTATTTTTCTATTAAAGGAAAAACTTGACTCCGAAACACTTCGCGCGTGGAGTTGGGCAAGCAAGCAGGCAAAACATCTCCTCTTCTGAGTTCAAAGGGCACATCTCTTGGACCACCGCTCTAGAGCTCGAGCTGTTGACATTGAAAATGCCGAAAACGCGAAACCAGATGTTTCCTCTTCTGATGTTAGAGCACACTTATAAAAAAGTAAACACTACTCGTCGTACTCTTCACAGATCGTGAAGCTAGATATTGTGCAATATTGCTAAAAGCGTACCTCACATCATGGATTGTTTAACAAGTGCGATAGTTTCTTGGAACTCTAACAAGAAGAAAAGAAATGGGATACTGTAAAAAATTAAAACTATGCAGTAAATCAAGCTTGGAAAGCTCAAATTCACATACGATTGATACAAATGTGTACAAGAAGGACTATGCTGCAGAAATCTAAAGTACAAAACCCTCACAGTACAATTTTATGTTCTGAAGGATTCAAAGCGATCTTCAAGATCTCTGATACGCACTACACAGAAAATGAACTTCCCTTCAATTAGTGGTAATAACGCAATCTGTGTGGCTGTCACTACTGTAAGGCGGTGTTTATTGCCTACAGCAATTGTTTATGTCAAGTACTATTAATGGCATTTCTACTACAAATGCAGGCTACTTATTGATTCTTCGACCAGTCAAGAGGCTCATTCCATTAGGGAGGTTGCGTGATTTATTGCATTTAAAATCGCGCACTAAAGGTAAACGTATGCGTAGGCAGTTTGCGTTCACGAAAAGTAGGTAAGAGTTGCAAAGGTTCGGTTCAAATTACAAATACCATCACAGTTTAACAAAAACGCATCTATAACCACTGTTGATGCATTAATCGTGCCTAAAATCACCCTGTGACCTTCCTCAATGTCCAGTCGATGCATCACCCGCTTTGGACAACATTCAAACAACTAAGTCTACAGTTAGCAGATGTCAACCGTCATCAGCTCTGGCCCAATAGATATTCTTGGGCGCCGATGTGTTCGGTGAAATTGCGCTTGTAGTGGACATTTAGAATGTTTCCGACTCTGCTGCTTTAGAATCAATTTTCGGTTGGGTAATTGTCGAAAAAGCACAAAAAGGCATACGCAAACCATTATATCTAACCATGCTAGTTGCGCAGTTGAGTTTGAAACTCTGAATTCAGTGGCAATTAGGAGGCAAGAAAAAGCCTCTCACACATAAAGCCTTACACTCAAGAAGAAACAGCCAGAAAATCATTTCTCACAGACTTTCGTGATTCAAACAGGCAGATTTTGCTGTTAAATTTCATTTCGTGAATCCATGATGAATCTTAGATTTCTAGAGATATCGCATATGGCTTATCGCTTCTGCATCAAATTGAATGTCGATTTGCTAAGAATCCATCTCTCAGTGAATATCATAAATTCATGGAGGACTATTTGAAACTTTTGTTCATATGGAATTAATTCCCGAAATGAGATAGATAAAAGTTTCAGCTAATTCAGTTTTTATCTTCCAAGCATCACCCAGTTCCCAACAAAGCGGTGACAAATTTCCGCGTGGCATTCGATGGATCTGCTAAAATCTTCAACTGGTAAGCTTCTCAACGACAAATTAATGGTTGGTCCACAGTTACAAAGCGGACTTGACAGCAAATACCATTCGCTCCAGAATGCACAAAATAGCCGCATAGCTGATATAGAAACAACGGCAAATCAGATTAAAGGACTCAAATTTTCAAAGAATAGTCTGGCGTGGATTCTGTCTTAAAACCAATTCAACATTCACTGACGAGAATTGCTTTGCGGCATCATCAGCGCCACCTTGCAGTCAAATGCTTCGGCAGTCACAGTACAAGAAGAACAGAATTTTCCATTGCATCTAAAGCAGCCCTGAAAGACTTTTATGTTTCTCTGTGATGATTTGATGCAAAGTCTTGTTAATTCAGCTACCAGCTTCCTAGATCTACAAGCACAATGATTCGAAGTATGCTCTTCGCTGTTGGACTTGTTTTGAGAAAATGGGGCTTCTAATTGCAATGAACTCACGAATTTGATTCAAGAAGATGTCTTTACCAAATGCTTCTTTTAAGCGGCTTGCTGATGATGGGCAATTAAAAACTTCGAGTATCCGTGTGATCCAGCCTCAGATGTCTTCCTTCTAAAGTCAATTCATTGTTCTTGAAGGTGCCTTAACCAAAAGAACACTTCTTTCAATAACGTAAAGACTTTCGACCCTCTTTTGATGAAGTTGCTACCCATCACAATCCAGAGCAAACTACTCATGCAAAAATCCGTGTGGAAACATCAGCTGCAGTGGGATGAAGTTTACAAACCATCCAGACATTGTAATTGGAAATGAAGATATTACTTGCCAAGATGATACTACTCGTCAAAGACTTCAAAATTTCAAGATTATTTCGGATCCAGGACAATCAATTTCAACCGTGGTTGAAGTGACATTCTGAAAAAGCGCGTGTACAGCAGCTGTACCTACTGTCGTGTTCTGTGTCAAATATTATATCAACCAAAAAGCCCTCAGCTTAGTAAATAGCCAAAACTAAAGTTGCAACTAATTTAAAACCATTTCACTCTCGATTGAACTTGCAGCACCCACAAGTAAATCGGATGGAGTTTACTTCAGCATTTGACATCCCTATATCGCAATCTCATTTTCATACGGATTCCACACCGTAATTTGCCTGGATAGGATCCCATGCCAGCCGATTTAAAACTTTCGTGTCAATAGAGTGGCGAAAATCCAGACTTTGTCTTCCTACCCAGTGGCATCATGCTAGTGTGGAAATGAAAATCCTCCTGCTGATCTCGTTGCACCCGTGGTGTGTCATCTTCAGCACTATCATTCCTTTGCGTGTGGCTTGTGTGTCCAGAAATTTCCTATACAACGAATGTTTTTTCCATCCTCAGAATCTTCTGTGCCAACATTGAACGATTCCGCAGTTTGACATTGAACGATCCTGTGACTGAAGAAAGGTAAAGGTGTACAATCAATTATTGCAGCCCCATTTACCAAATTCAAATGATTTATTTCAGAAATATTCATCTCTTTCCAAACTGAAACGTATAACAGCATATTGCAAAAGTTTGTTAATAATTGCAGAAATTCAAAGATAAGGTAACTGGTTTTTAAATACCAGCAGAACGCGTAATAATGCTATAAATGTAAAAAGCTAAATCGGTAACCAGTTCAATTTATTGCGGCTTTAATAAATGAGATCAATGCATTAAAAGAAACGCGTTATCCGGTAGTGAAGCGTAATTCGTCTCTAACCATTTTTGATAATTCGTGTGTATCTTTGTATGGGCGGTCGTTTGCGACATGCAAATATCGTATACGGCCACAAACATCCTATATCTTATCGCCAAAAAGGCACATTTTAACTGGACCTATTGTTAGATATTATCATGAAATTCCTTGCATGTTGGTCCCCCCGCAACTTGTGCCACAATCTCTTATTCAAGAACAATATTGATTATAAAGCAGAGATACCGCCAGGACATTTAAATCAGAAAATGTGTAAAAGTTGTGTAATTAGAGCTTATAACTAATCAAATGATGAGCACTTGCCACACACTTTCTCCGACATTCTTGCGTTGTGAGTAGACTAGCGCCGGGTCCATTCCAAATTCTTAGAGCATCGAAGGGTCGAGGTTCAAAAAATCATTTTTGAAGGCATATATAGCTCTCTTTCGTTTGTTTTACTCACGAGCTATCCACTTAGTTAGAATTAGTACCGATCTCTTCTGCAGATGCCTCATTGCAGCCTCAAGAGGTTTATGGTCCCGCAGTAAAATGTGCAGTGATATATACAGCGATTGCGGTTCTAACTTTGTTGGCGCAAAACGTAAGCTCATGGAATTTGAAAAACTTTCAAAATAAAAAAATTTCAATCAAAAATAAACAATTTCTTGTCTGATAATGGTATTAAATGGCATTTAAATGTTCCAGGTGCACCACACATGGGTGGTCTCTGGAGCTGGTATAAAATCAACAAAAATATAATCTAAAACGTGTTGTTGGTGGAAGCTAAATTAACATATGAAGAATTTGAAACATTTTTAACACAAATAGAGGCTTGTCTTAATTCTAGACCTTTAACAGCAATTTCTAATGATCCAAATGACCTATCAGCGTTAACACCTGGTCACTTCATTATTGGAAGGTCATTGACAAGTATTCCTGAGCCAAATTACATTGAGTCAAAAAATCTCATATCTTACTAGATGGCAACTTATTCAAAAATGGTTCAACAATTTTGGAAACGTTGGCACAATGAATATCTATGTCGATTGCAACAAAGACCAAAATGGCTTTTACCAACTAAAAATTTTCAAATCAATGATCTGTGTCTCATTAAAGATGATAATTTGCCCCCAACTAAATGGAAAATGGGTAGAATAATACAATTACACCCCTGGTCTTGATAATATTGTTAGGGTTGTAACCATAAAAACAGCAGATGGCACATTTAAAAGAAATATCACAAAATTATGTATGTTGCCAGTTTAAATTTATTAATGTATGTTAATTATAGCATTGCATTTATTGTATAATCAGTGTATTTCTATTCAATATTCATTCAACTCCTTTGATTTCATGTATGCATATTAGTGTGTAATGTAACACTTTTATATTCATTCATTGTTGAAATGTTATTTCAAGGTGGGCGGCATGTTCAGACCGTAACCGTATGTACATTCATCATGTAATATTTCGTTCTCCGTAAGAGGGCGCTCTTTTGTTTGTCAGTGTTTTTTCGTCATGTATCGTTGTTAGTTGAGTAATAAATGTCGTACAAGAACGTTGTGCCTCTTTCTTTTTCATCCTAAACAGCATGAATGGATATTCATTGTATTTATGTTTTTCAAAATGCGTTAGGGTTTTGCATTATTTATTCCTTATGTACTGATCTTGTAATTGTGTCTCATCCATCGACTGGGGAAAGCACTAGTGGCAGAATTAGGCTATTTCGATTGAGTCAGATTCACATTTGTATAAATATTTTTTTTTCTACTCCCCAAAATTCTACGTAATCCTTCCCTTCTCTTCTCCAATCGTAGTTTCAATGGTGAAAACGTGGATGAATTCTTCACAGCTTTGGAAAACACAGCCCCGCTGGGAAATTGGTCGGAAGATCAACTGGCAGCTATATCAACCTGACAATATCTTCAATGCTGACGAAACGGGACTGTTTTTAAAAACTCTTCCTGAAAGACTCTAACTTTTAAAAATTGTCGATGCCATGGAAGGAATCATAGCAAGGAACATTTGACTATTTTGCTCGCAGCAAACATGTCGGGCACAGAAAATCTCTCACCATTAGACATCGGAAAAGCTAAAAAATCTGTTTGTTTTTTAAGATGTAAATCACTCTTTTGAAATATGAAGCAAATACAAAATCATGGATTACTTCTGGAATTTTCAAAAACTGGCACATAAATATTGACAAGAGAATGTCTAAAGAAAAAGATGATTCCCTTATTCATTGATAATTGCACGGCACATAATGACATTCCACAAAAGAAAGCAGTAAAAATCTAATATCTGCCTGCCAATACCACATCAAAATTACAGCCTATCAAGGCATCATTATAAAACTTCATGTCTTTATACCGGAACGAAGTAGTCAGGGAACATGTTGGATAATATGGAAGAAGAAAAGAATTTTATTATAGATGTATTGCAAGCCACGAGAATGGCTGACAAAGCTTGGCGAAATGTAACAGCGACTACTATAAAAAACTATCACTGTGGTTTTCCATTGTCATCAACAAAAGAAGCTGAAGTAGAAGTTATTACTATGCGGTCTCCTGCAGAATGGGATACAGTGGCAGCTGAGGCAGGAATATGTTTTGAGGACTTCGTTACTTGAGTTGACGGAGTTATTACTGCTGGCACATTATCTGATGACGAAATTATTGCTTCAGTTGCTCAGAAAACTGAAACTAATGCTTTAGATAACATAGAAGACTCAATAATATAACATGCGCTCCATGGGTTTCCATCAAAGACAAGAACAGCATTAAATATTTTACGGAATTAAACGGAGTTACAGAAATTGCATAGAACAAACTGGCAACTCGGAAGAAAAAGAATTTTCTGCTCTTTATAGCTTAGATAACGCTGTAGATAGAGAACGATCGAATTTTCTAAAGCAAAAAAAATAATAATAATGCAATGCGAAAAGTTATTTGTCACATCCTTCATAAAAACTGATGACAAACTTTCGAAATTTTGAATATCACTCCTCTCCGTATCAAAGAAGCAGAGGATTGAACGATTTAAAACAACAGACACGAAAAGTTCAATGACAGAACTCCCGACTAAGTGATAAAACTTTCTAACATATTTAAAACTCATTCTGAATTTGCCTTTTAGAAGTTCATACTCAAATTTATTTTTCATATTAATCTCACCCTATTCGATGTCGTTCAGTCTATAAGATAACGTTGATAGTGAGATAAACGACCATAAAAATGCATACTTAACATGCGATGCTTGTGCTAGACACAAAAACCTGGAGATCCCAAAAGAAAGAAAGCCAAACTAAAATTTCACAGTAAAACACTTAATTAAATAACATTTACAAAATTTCTCTTTTCGTGAATTTGATATTCACATTTATTTCCATATTAATCTTATTTAATGTATCTACGATTTCAAATATATCACCATTCGACGCAATGCGAAGAGTTATTTGTCCTCTCCTTCATAAAAGCGGGTGACAAACCATCGAACTTTTGATTATCACTCCTCCCGCGTCAAAGAAGCGGAGGATGGAGAGATTTAAGCCAAAAGACTCGAAAGTTCAATGATAGATCTCCCAGTAAGTGATAAAACTTTGTAACATATTTAAAACTCATTCAGAATTTGCCTTCTTCAGAAACTGCAGTTTATGTGAATTTCTTATTTATTTTTACAGAAATTCATTTATATTTAAATTCATATTGTAATTATATTCGTATTGAAAATCATTTGTGTAGAAATTCATGCATATTTGAGTATAAATCTTCTTTTTACTGAATGGTTAGCTTACCACTTCAAAAAGAACTGCAGCCAGATCTAATTAAGAAAATATTTTATTCCCGCCATTCGTACAAACAAATGGAAAATCTTCGCAGTTTTCTCAATTACTCCCTCTCATTTTCCAAATAACTGAGGGGAGGTGTTAAACTGAAAGACTAGAAATACCAAAAGAAAGAAAACCAAAAAACATTTTATAATAAAACACTTAATAAAGTAAAATTTACAAAGCGTCACTTTTTTGTGAATTTGAAATTCATATTTATTTGCATATTAATGTTTCACCTTGCCTATTTAGCGAATCCACCACTTCAAAACGTGTAATAGAAAGAAAACATCCCCTCGAACTAAGTGTTAGCAAATTAAAGGACAGAAATACATGAACAACGTCAAAGGAGAAGAAATTATTATTTTTAGAATCTTCATGGAGAATGAACACTGCGTTTCTGACATGCAATGATGAGACCCACAATTCATAGCCAATAGCTCTTAGAACAGCTCTAGTTGATAAAATTAATCGATCAACTATGTAGGTAAGATTTAGAAAAAAATTGAGTGGCAGCTGTTATCTCTAGTTTTATTAGATATGTTTGTTTGCTTTTTCTTAATGAGTTTGAGTTTTATGTGGTTAAAAAAAAGATTTGAAAAATCCCTTTAAATGCAAAAAGGACAAACTCTACCACTATATGTTTGAATGGACAAAATACACCTTATATTAAAATTATTTTCTGGATTATTGAAATGTCCACGTGACAGTTTTCCAAACCTGTGATAAGTACAATAGTCCCGTTTTTTTTTTTTTTTTTATAAAATGGTTGAAAAAACAAAGGTAACTTGATGTGCAAATTACCTCCTTTTTTAGATAATAAAACTTATGTCAAACTTATGCCATTGGACAGTGCGATGCATCTCCGTTCATTGCAAACACCAACAGACTTTCAACCAAGAGATGCGAATGTTAACTTCGGAAAAAACTGTTGTTGTGTTTTTTGTCATACTAATCTTGGTGGAAGTTTTAACAAATAATGCTCCACCGAAGGAGTTGTTGGCTTATCAAACACTACCTAAAGACATGGAAGACTCATACAGAAAATATTCATATTTGAAATTTCTTGTAGACCAACGCGAGATAAACGTCCATAAATGCAGAACTATTAGTTTTATTTCCTTTGATCTGGTTCTTAGATTTCGAAATAATGCCAGCATCTGTTGAAGTTGCTGATATGTCTATTGAAGAATTTAAAAAAACGTACTTATTTATTATATTCTGGTGAATTTAAGAATACGCAAGTTTCATCGGAATTACTCAAATACGCTGATAGATTGGGTGTTTCATCTTTTATATGGTGAGTAGCAATTTTATCTCGAGATTCCCTTGCACACACAATTGAACATGATATTTTAATGTGGAATTTAGATGGAATTCACTCTTGCTATAAAGATGCAGAATATTAAAGACTAAACCGTGTATCTTGAGTTTCCTTGTATTATTCTAAGGCACACATGAGATCAATCTTGATATCGTGCATCTGACAGCAGTCCGTTGACTGTTGCAATTTAATGTTATTATACAGACAATTGACTCGATGGTCTTAAGTTCTCAAAAGATTGATGAGAAGTGTGTTCGTAAGAATCCACCATTCATTCTAACGAGTACAATATAGAGTACCGCACGTGGAGAGAAAAGAGAAATGTTTAAATACAGTGAGCCACAAATTGAGTATACACCTCTAAAACTTTTAGACTTCTTCCAATTACAAATTAAATATTAATTTAAATAAATAAATTTTTATCCTAGATACTTTAACCTCTGCTTTACCATCCTATAATAACACAATTCTATAGTTAACTTATTTATTACGAAAAAGTTAAGCGATTCGAAGAAAAGATAGAAAACCATGCCACAAAATTGAGTATACACTTCTTATATTTGTAAATTATGCCACCCTTTTTTTTTAGTTTCAAATTTTCTTTAAAGAGTTTTAGGAGTAGCTGATGCTTATAACACGTGCTATTGCACTTCAACGCTTTTAAATAGTATTTTTTTCTCATTAAAAATCGTAAAATGAGCTCTCGTAGAGAAACTATTGAATCTGAGCGTTTATTGGTTGTAAAATGGTCGAAAGAGGGCAAATCTCTTCGAGAAATCGCTTCGTTGATTGGTGTAACTCATGGTTGCGTCCAAAAATAATACAGAAGTATAAAAAACTGGATCTGTGGCCAATATTCCTGGAAGAGGACCTAAAGAAATACTGAGTACTACAGCGAAGAGGAAGATCATCCACTCAGTAAAAAAAAAGATCCGAGGGTGAGTGCCTCTAAACTAGCTTTATCGATGTCCCCTCTACAATCGGGAAAAAGATATCAGTTGAAACAATTCGACGTACCCTTCACTAATATGGGGTTCATGGCCGTACACCAATACGAAAGCCACTCATCAAGTATGTGAACAGACAAAAGAGAGTGATTTTCGCCAAAGAACATCGTTTAAAGCCTATATTCTTTCTGGAACACTGTAATATTTTCTGATGAAAGTAAGTTTAATCTTTACGGAAGCGATGGACGATTTAAAATATGGAGAGAAGCTGGGGAAAGCACTGGCACCAAAAACACTATTAAGACAGTCAAGTTCGGAGGTGGATCTGTCCTCGTTTGGAGTTGTATGTCGGCTGGAGGAGTTGGAGAGCTTGCTTTTATTGATGGTATTATGGACAAACATGTATATTTGGGGATTTTAAATGATAACTTGAAAAAGTGCCAGTAAGTTGGGGCTTGGGTCAAGCTTCATATTCCAGCAGGACAACGACCCCAAGCATACAGCGAAGATTGTGCAGTTATACTTGCTGTACCATTGCAAGAAGCAATTACACACTCCAGCCCAGTCTCCAGACCTAAACGTCATCGAAAATTTGTGGTCGCAATTAGAGAAAGCTGTACATGAGCACGAAATCACAAGCAAGGAAGTTCTCAAGAAGGTTCTGAGAGAAGAATGGGCTAAAATTTCTGTTGAAACCACTAAAACACTAGTAGAATCTATGTCCAGAAGATTACAAGCTGTAATTCAAGCAAAAGGTTATGCAACAAAATATTAATTTGTACGTTAAAAGGAAATTAATAAAGGTGTATACTTATTTTTGTGGTGTTATTTTTCTCTCGTCTCAGATCTTTTATTTTTTCGTAAAAAATAAATAAACGTAACAATTTTATAAGTATAGTACGGTAAAGCATAGACTAAAGTATATAAGGTAAAAAATTCAATCATCTTAAAGCAATATTTAATTTGTAATTGCAAAAGTCTCAAGTTTCTAAGGTGTATACTCAATTTTTTGTGGCCCACTGTAAATTGGATCCACCATGAATTCGCACAAGAATAATATAGTGGACCGCGTGTGGACATAAAAAGAAAAATGTTTAAATACTTTTTACTCGAGATGTGTGGCAATCTTAGAATGTTCCATCATTTTGAAAATGACAAGTTGGTTAGTTGTAGTCATTACTTTCTTTCGTAGAAAGTAAATGATATGTTTGTGTCTATATCGCATCTCAATTCTAACAATTCAATAATCATAGTCACCTTATTTTCACTATATTCCAATCTAAAAAAAATATTTCAGATACTCTATATCGTGAAGTTAGTAATTTTTTTTTTTTTTTTTTTTTTTCTGATTTTTCGCCTGTGCGAGTTATCATTTTATATAAAGAAAAATTGTTTAAAGATAATATTAGCTTAAACTTTTTGTACACGGTGGCGACAGAACCGATGAAGTCAGCAATTTTATCGATCTGAAAAAATCAGACTTTACAAGCCAAACATGTTTGCCATTGGCGAGTTTGTAGGAATTCTACAAAAACGATCAACGGCGATTTTGTAGCCAATCATGCTTGGCGACTTGGATCGTTACTCATTTTATGGCAACCTTACATCCGTTTTTTATTTTTTTTTTTTTATATATATGGCGGACTGTCCAGTTTATACGATTTATCTCATTTTTAAGTGCACCTTTGACTAGTGCGTGTGTTTGCTTTTACTTCAGCTCTGCTTGTATTCGGGATATTATTTCTACTCGTGCTAATTGCTTAAGCCAATTTAGAAAGGTAAGGATTTTTAATATATTTAATATTTTATTAATAATTATTTATTGTATATAAAGCTTAAATGCATTCATTGTAATTCCACAACCCTTTTGCATCTGCATTGATTGGTATTTGTTATTTATGTATTTACCAATTATTTTTTATTTATTTATTTACCAATTTTGAGGCGTGAATGAAGAGGATAAATGGTCCCCTGCTTCTACAAGCTTTCAGAACTGCCCTACCGGATTTGTTATTTGTGTATTTTCATTATTGAATATTAAGTAATAATGAATTATTATACACATTTTAAATGTGTTAAGCGTAAATTATTTAATCAAGCATCCTTTAGCATATGCGTTGAATATTAAGTTTAATTTTTATTTGGGTGTATAATTATTAATTCTGCTCTTAAATTGGACTTCCATTATATGTGTAGTAGGGGAAAAAAGCAAAAATCAGTGGTACGGAGTCGTCTTTAAAAAACACATTGAGGACTAATTACCGATACGTTTGGCTATTCCTTTTTTTTTAAAAAAGAAGACAATTGTTAAAATAAATCATGTAAATCCCTCTTAATAATAACAAAAATAATTGGTGTTTATTTTATTAAGAGTGATTATCATGTAATCAATGTCATTGGCACCATTTGCTTTGTTAACATCTGACAAAAAGATTTGACAGTCTCAATGATATTGTGGGATGCAAGTATAGCAAGTTTGCTGATCTCCTGCGTTCATGAAAAATTATAAAAAAATTACATTCGATCCCATTAATTTTTTAACATTAGAGAGAAAGAGAGAGCTTAAAGCACTTGACAAATCCACAATATCCAAACAAAATAGAAAAATTGGAGTTTTGTAAGATTATTACTTATAAATTATCTCCTGTCCGAATTGTAAAACCTACTATATAATTCTAACCATTATAAATTCGGTTATAGAAAAAAGCATCTGATCGAACTAAGTGTTAGCAAGTTAAAGCGACAGAAACACCAGAACAACGTGAAATAAAAAGAAATGTATATTTTTAGAGGGTGAATAGTCTGAACAAACCAAATTGTCAAAATTGTCTGATTAACCCATTCTCAAGAAATTTTTTTTAGATGCTCCTCGTTCTTTTCAAAAATATTTGCCAATCTGTGATTTTTGCTTTCAACCAATGCGACGTACTAATAGTTGTAATTTATTTATTACTCATGCCTATTACGCAGAAGAATAAATGTAAAGCCTCCAAAACCTCAAAACTCGAAAAAAAATTTGTGTTCCTTTTTCTTCAAGCCCCAAAACCTCCATTACTGGAAATAATTAGTCAATCCCCACAAACCATTTTGGTATATATTTTACCTCCGTAACTCGAAAAAAAAAAAAAATTGGACCTTTGTATCTCGAACATTAGCAAAGTTTGATTTTAACTTTTTACAACCTTTACAACTCTATCATTTGAAACTAATTACCTCTATAGCACGAAGAAAATAAGTTACTTTAAGGATCTACAAAAGTGTAATTCTTCAACCTTTGCTTTCAAAGTGTATTCTGATATTCAAATGACTTTCCCGGTCACGCTCTTCAATGAATTGACCGACGATACTGTTATCGTTCAACCACAAGAGCAGTATCCCACATGAGATTGAATGTAAAGTTCTTAAACGAATTTATGATTTTAAAAATGGTGATTCGAAAATCGAATCATTTAACTTTCCACTTTCAGAGTTTACGCTGATATTCAAATGACTTTCCCGGTTACGCTCTTCAATGAATTGACCGAAAATACTGTTATCGTTCAACCACAAGAGCAGTATCCCACATGAGATTGAATGTAAAGTTCTTAAACGAATTTATGATTTTAAAAATGGTGATTAGAAAATGAATTATTTAACTTTCCACTTTCAGAATTTATGCTGAGATTCAAATGACTTTCTCGGCCACGCTCTTCAATGAATTGACTGAGGATACTGCTATCGTTCAACCACAAGAGCAGTATCCCACATAAGATTGAATGTAAAGTTCTTAAACGAATTTATGATTTTAAAAATGGTGATTCGAAAACGGAATTATTTAACTTTCCACTTTCAGAGTTTATGCTGATATTCAAATGAATTAAATTACGAAGCTATCAAGGCAAAAGTGGTATCATTTCTGCAATATACTGAACCCTTAAGAAAGAGCATTCCGATTATACAAAATGAGAAAATTGATGAATTGGAATATTCAATACCTGAATTAGTGGAATAAAGAAACACAAAAAAAATTAACATTACAATTAAACTTAAAAAACGAGTGATTAGCACACCAGTTAGAAGAAATTCAAATGCTGGAACATCCAGAATCAGAAAACCAGTCAGATTTCTAATATTTATCAATTGCTTATAAAAGTTTAAAAGTTATATTTTCTATTTAAAATTCATGGATGTATCTCTCCTTATTTTACGGGACGGCCTGATGTCCAATTGACTAGCACTCTGGCCTTTCGTACCACGGGCCAGAGTGCTGGCAACAAGCTTTTAAGTTCGAAAAGTTTGCCCTCCTAAAAAAGGGCATGCCGATTGTACAAAATGAGAAAATTACTGAAATGCAAAATTCAATACCTGAATTAGTGGATAAAGAAAACCAAACAGAAGAATCGAAAAAAAAAAAGTAACAGTATATTGAAACGTAAAAACGTGTGGTTGTCATACCAATTAGAAGATATTCAAACGCCGGAACATCAAGAACTAGTAAACGTGTCCGATTTAAAAGTGTCTGGACAGACAACCAGCAGCCAAGTTTGCGATATAATCGGACGCCTGAAAGAAAATCGTTGATGAAACGTCACACAAGGTCTCTGCAGAATATTCCCGACTATAACAGGTCTAGTTCAACACCGAAAATAGTTCAATTAAGTTCGACCAAAGCATCATGTTGTTCATCCATGCATTCTGGGAATATGATCTCCAATCTTTGGAGTAGTTAAGATTAAATTGCGAAACATTATTAAGAAATCTCCTGGATTCTCTCGGTAGTGACAAAAAATATAGTTATTGCTGACCACTTCTGGAATCTGCTGAACTCGTAAGAAAGAGAGCATTCCGATTACACAAAAAGAAAAAAATTATTGAAAATGGAAAAAGAAAACAAAAAAATTCGAAAATCCAAAGGGCCTGACAAAATTTCAAATAAAGCTGTGCAGTGCCTTCCCAAACATAAAAATAATAATAAAAAATTAAGAATATATTGAAACGTAGAAAACGTATGGTTGGCACACCAGTTAAAATGGATTCAAACGCTGGAACATCAAGAACCAGAAAACGTGTTAGATTTAAAAGTGTCGGGATAGACAACCAGCAGCCAGATACACCAAATTTGCGATATAATCTGACGCCTGAAAGATCGACGAAGCGTCTCACAAGGTCTCTGTCTAATATTCCCGACTACGACAGGCCTTGTTCAACACCTCATGCAAATGAGAGGTTTTGACACATCGCAAGTTCTACGTGGACGAAAGTCAATATCGTATATTAAAAAATCGAAACGATAGTGATTATCGAACTGGTTTTCTTTTACTGGAGCAAGACCAATCTCTCTTGGTATCGATTCTGCAATATGCTGAACTCGTAAGAAAGAGCATTCCCATTATACAAAATGAAAAAAATTGTTGAAGTGGAAAATTCAATACCTGAATTAGTGGATAAAGAAACACAAACAGAAGAATCGAAGAAAAAGTAACAATATATTGAAATGTAAAAACGTGTGGTTGTCATACCAATTTAGAAGATATTCAAACACCGGAACATCAAGAACTAAAAATCGTGTTCGATTTAAAAGCGTCGGGAAAGACAACCAGCAGCCACATACACCAAATTTGCCATATAATCGGACGCCTAAAAGAAAATCGTCGATGGAACGTCACACAAGGTCTCTGTCGAATATTCCCGACTACGACAGGGCTGGTTCACACCTCATGCAAATGAGAGGTTTCGACACATCGCAAGTTCTACGTGGACGAAAGGAAATACCGTATATTAAAAATCGAAACGATAGTGATTATCGAACTGGTTTTCTTTTACTGGAGCAAGACCAATCTCTCTTGGTATCGATTCTGCATGCTGAACTCGTAAGAGCATTCCCATTATACAAAATGAGAAAATTGTTGAAGTGGAAAATACAATACCTGAATTAGTGGATAAAGAAACACAAACAGAAGAATCGAAGAAAAGTAACAGTATATTGAAACGTAAAAACGTGTGGTTGTCATACCAATTAGAAGATATTCAAACGCTGGAACATCAAGAACTAGAAAACGTGTCAGATTTAAGTGTCTGGACAGACAACCAGCAGCCAAATACTCCAAGTTTGCGATATAATCGGACGCCTAAAAGAAAATCGTCGATAAAATGACACACAAGGTCTATGTCGAATAGGAATGCAGTTAGTTCCACTAGCTCCTTTATAAGACGACTTCCAGCGAGCGCAAAACATAAACACCGCCATGTAACGATACCGCCATAATTACACAACACAAAAAGGAAATCACTATTTTAAATAACTTACAGGATTTTTATCTCTAAACTGCAAATCTGGTTGAGCGTTTGGAAAATAAAGGTTAACCCCTCCAAATGTGCCGTCTTAATTTTTCATCGGAAAAGACATCCACCAACTTTACATCCAATCACCATTTTTAACGATCCCGTACCATTTGTCACGGAATACAAGTACCTCGGAGTCACACTAGACAGAAAACTTTTATTTAACACCCATTTAAATAATAAAATCAATAAATGCTATTCCCTTAATCAAACACTTAGACCACTTACAAATCGCAGAAGTTAATTCTCGATTGAAACAAACTCAATATTTTTACTATGGTCCTTAGACCCTCGTTACTACATGCGGCCCCAATTTGGATAACCACAGAAATAACCAGACTAAGGAGACTGCAGGTCTTCCAAAATAAAATGCTCTACGAATTCACGGACGCCTCGTTACATATTTTAGCAGCAAATTACTTCAAAAAGAACTCAAAATAATGCCTATTCTAAATTTCGCTAGAAATATAGCAGAAAAACTTTTATTAAAAATTCCTAATACTCATAATGATTTACTTGATAACCTCCCAAACTAAAACCCTTCATAGCCATAAATAATAGCAATTCGTTCTATTTTTAACCAAGAATTTGTTAATCTTTCTCAGCCGAAACTTTTCATTTCGAACCCAGGCTAAAAATCCAAAACACCAACCATCAATCTCAGATGTATTTACGCTACTGCCATTTTCTACCCTGAACAGCGTCGTCCAATCAGAGCGAATCTGAATCCCTAGCTCCACCCAGCGAAAAGACGCTGAATTTCAGTCTCGGATCTGCCACCACTTGCACTGCTGGAGTTGACATTGAAACTCATGAGCCGAAACTTATAATGGTGAAGTACGCTAATAACTTGAAAGAAAAAATCGCGGAAATCAGCCAAAAATTTAAGGATGATATACGCATCAAGATAGCGGAGAAGCACTTAAAAATCTTCCCTAAGAACTCCGACAACCTTAGGGCCATCACAAAGTATTTAAATGAGTGCAAGCTGTAGTATTTTGTGATTACTCAAAATCAAAGGCTGCTAAAAGCTATCCTGAAAGGACTCTCCCTCAACTATACAGTTGAGGAAATTGAAGAGGGACTGAGAAACGCTGGGCTCAAAATAGATAATGTTAGACAATTAAGTAACTTAAAAACCAAAGAGCCAATTCCGGTCTGGCAGATTGTTTACAAAAAATGCAGCGAAAACGCAAAAATCTTTGAGGTGAATCGCTTCTTCTATCTTCAAGTTTGAGTGGAAAAATTCAATCGTAAGCCAGGTACCACTCAATGCTTTGCCTGCAATTTCTTCCACCATGCAGCAAATAACTGCAGCTACAAAAAAAAGGTGCCTAAAATGGGGGTGATCACTATATTAGTGATTGTCCCAACAAAAGAGACTTGAAAACCCACTAACTTTGGGGACTTAAATTTTTGCTCACTACCTGTAATGCTCATATTCTATTGTTTGTTTTATCAATGCCTTCATCCCATAAGTCACGTGTTTTAGACCCTATAAGGGCCAAGGAGCACCGAGAAACAAGGACTGACTGACTGCCACCACTCAGTGCACTGCACTCCATTCCTTTCCCCTTTTGCTAGGCAACTTAAACAAATGCACAAAGGATATTTAAATTTAACTCTCTCAATTTTATTCCATTTTTTTCCCCAAGAGAGATGTCTCTCCTATCTTCATTTATATTTATATTTAATTTATTTTATTTTCTGTAACTAATAATTATTGACTTCTAAGATTAAGAACCGGAGGTACTCCATTAACGCACACTTCCATTGTCCTTTGAGTACTCTGTCAACAATAATAAAAAACGAATCGAACATCATGAAAAAAAATTTAAAACGGTCAAAGTTTGTCCTGCGAAAGACAACGAATTGCAGAATTTCCGGCTTGAGGAGTGCTTACTTAAATGATTTAAGCAGTGTCGGAACCAAAACGTCAGTGTCAGTGGACCATTGTTACAAGAAAAAGCCGAAATGTACTCTAAATCACTGGAACTGGCTAATTTCAAGGCCAGTAACGGATTGCTAGAAAAGTTCAAAAGACTTGTTTTCAAGAAAGTTTGTGGAGAAAGTGCAAGTGTCAACATTGAAACCTGTGACAAATGGAAAAGCGAATTGCAAGGCTTGTTACATGATTATGAACCTGACAATATCTTCAATGCTGACGAAACGAGACTGTTTTTTAAATGTCTTCCTAATAAGACTAACTTTAAAAAGGATCGATGCCATGGTGGGAAACATAGCAAGAAAGGTTTGACTATTTTGCTCGCAGCAAACATGTCGGGCACAGAAAAATCTCACCATTAGTCATCGGAAAAGCTAGAAACCTCGTTGTAAATCGCTACCTATGAAATATGAAGCAAATACAAAAGCATGAATAACTTCTAGAATTTTAAAAACTGGCACATAACTACTGACAAGAGAATGTCTAAAGAAAAAGAAAAATTCTAATATCCAATGATAATTGTAGGACACAATGATATTCCACAAATGAAAGTAGTTAAAATCCAATATCTGCCTGACAATACCACATCAAAATTACAGCCTATGGATCAAGGCATCATTAAAAACTTCAAGTTATTATACAGGAAAGAAGTAGTCAGGAACATGTTGGATAATATGAAAGAAAAGAATTTCATTATCGATGTATTGCAAACCATGAGAATGCCTGACAAAGCTTGGCGAAATGTAACTGCGACTACTATAAGAAACTGTTATATACACTGTGGTTTTCCTTTGTCACCAACAGAAGAAGCTGAAGTAAAAGTTATTTCTACCCAGCCTCCTGCAGAATGGGATATAGTATATGAAACTGGAATATGCTTTGAGGACTTCGTTACGTGCGATGACAGAGTTATCACTGCTGCCACATTATCTGATGACGAAATTATCGATTCAGTTGCTCAGAAAACTGAAACTAATGATTTAGATAACATAGAAGACTCAATAATATAACATGCGCTCCATGGGTTTTCATCAAAGACGGAAGAACAGTATTAAATGTTTTTATGGAATTTCATAGAGCAAACTAGCAACTCGGAAGAAAAAGAATTATCTCTCTATCTATAGCTTAGATAATGCTCTATAGATAGAGAACGATCGAATTGTCTAAAGCAAAAAAAATAATAATAATAAATAAATAACTGGCTTTTTTAATACATAATATTTTTTTAATTTTAAGGTTTTTCGGAATTATTTTGATTTTTTATTGTAGTACATAATATAACTTGCAAATAAACATGTTTTATTACCTCTGTAATTTGAATTTGTATTTATTTTACCTCTCTAACTCAAAATAATTTAGAAAGAATCTAAACCTGTGCAAGTCGAATATTTCCTTACAAAATCCGCATCAGTCGAAATCCTCCATAAGTCGGAAACTCTGTAATTCGAATTATTTGGAGTCTCCCTTGAAGTTCGACTTACAGAGGTTCTACTGTAATAAGAATTGTATTTCCGGAAACAAATTCAACCAATCAATCGAATGGCCAAGTTATCTTCGCCAGCATAAAGAAAATAATCGCCATCAACTTGCTTGATGGAATTAAAGGAACTATTGCCCCAGAAGTAAAAATTCCAAAGGCAAAAGAAAACAAATAAACTCACAGATGAATTAGAAAATATACCGATCAGAATAAACCTCAAATAAGATATATATCTGAATCCATTGACATAAATTCAGGAAATTATATCCTCCTTTGGATATCGAATATCAGTAAAGAATAATCAGCACCTAATCTTCCCTCAAACAAACCACCTGCGCCATACATGCGGCCGTACTTCAGGATAAGTAGCCTTCGTGAAATAAACCTTAAAAAATCGAACCAGATTAAACGGATTGAATCAATCCTTAAGAAACTGTCGCCCCGGAAGCAAAGAAGGCGACGACACCGGACAACAAATTTACCATTTCTCAAATGAACTCGAATTTATGATTACCCATTTAATCCTTGGAGTCATGAGTCATCTTGTGAACATTTCTGGCACATTAGAATTCTACGAACTCCTCACCAGAAAAAGAGTTCTCATTCCCAATCTTGAGAGCTTAACTAAAAATTTCTTCTAATTCATGTGTAATAACACATGAATTAGATGAAAGTCTTTGTTTAGACTTAATTTTCATCATACATTACTACAAACTTAAGATGTTTGTAGTAATGTATGTAGAAATGCATGAAAGTTATTAACCAAAACGTTTTTAAGATCTTGTATGCATAGAGTTATGAAACATTGGTTGCCACGGATTTTATGCCAATTTATCCGACCGTATAGAGAATATTTAGTTCTGGATTAAATCCCACAACTAACTGGCACCATAACAGAAAAACGCCATCTTTTAAGAGTAATGTACTTATGATTAAAGAATAAAATTTAAAGGATCTTTAAAAGAAATATTGAATTCTAGGAGCCACATGATCGGAGTCTAGTCTAATAATTTTTCAAACTATCTAGAAGGTATACTAGTACGCCTAAAATTACAACCTTAATTGTCACTTTAGGATCATTAGTGCAATTTGGCGTGCACGGCGTATGAATTCATTCTAGCGAATCAGAAAGCCGCAATTTGGTTCGTGCCTTTTACTCATCTCTAGAGTATTGCATATTTTCAATTTAGGTTGTTCTTAAGTATAGAACCTTTCTCTCCATTAAATGAAGGTAAAATAGTAACAATACCAGATAAAAGAATTTCGATTTAGAAATTCTTTTCACTACTTTTAGTGAGCTTGAATGCCCAAATTGTTTTGCTGACAAACTTTCATGTGAAGATTCAAAATAAGAATTGTGTTTACATTTTTATTAGTGGTAAAAATCGAGACTACTGCATTACCCTTGTAAAAAAATTGGTAATTCTTAATAAGTAAATTCTAGATGATTGCTATAAGGAATATACCAAATAGATTAAGGTATTTCATTATCATATAAACTGCTTGCAACAAAGAATTTGCTTTCATTTAACAAAATGACATGTAATAATTGTGAAGAAAAATTCTTTTTAATGTCATTTTTAAAAGCTTAAAAATTTAGTGATGAAAGCAGTGAATACTGTGGTGACCAAAAAGAAAAACAACAATAAAATTGCTAAATGTGGTGTTTCGGTTGATGAAGCATGGCAATATAGAGGATATACTTCAACAAAGAGTTGCTGCAATTTCAATTGACACTGGTAAAGTTACAGATTTCGAAGTTGTTTTGCAATATCATCTTACCAGTAGAAAACTTGGAAAACAAATGTCAAGAAATATTGAATATAGAACACTTAAAACAGATCATGTATGCCACTTGGAATATTCAACATCTAAAATGAAGTTGTTCATGCTTTCTGTATATTTTTAAGGTCTATCAAGGAACGATAACTGCATTGTTATGAATATTATGGTGTTGGTCACACAAAAACTTATACACATGTTAAAGACATCTATGGCAAATATAGTGTTGAAAAATGGAATGTATAGAACATATTCATTAATGTGTAGTTACATCTGAAAAAAGTTAAAATCTAAAACAAAAGCCTCTTTATAAACAAACTTCAAAATTATTACGATATTGCTATTCATAGTAATATTGGAATTATGCAGCGAAATTTAATAGCTGCTCTGTTCCATTGCACTTCAAGTTGCCAATCCATGAGAATGTCTCGAGATAAATAGCTGATGCTACTTTCAAGGATGTCTGGCTTTCAAGTCATCAAAGAAAGAAATATTCTGGTTTACCAAATCATATATTAAAAAATTACTATACAAGATTATATATAAAATGACAATGAAAATTTTAATAACATCAAATGGCAAAGAGTGCCTAGAAGTGTTTGCATGCCTCTATACAATGAAACTGAGTGCATAAAATGCTATTCTACAGTTTCATAAAATTATCTAAATGTTTTAAAAGGATTAAATATCCATAATGTTGGGCATTTCACAATAAAAGGGTCTGAATATTTAGACAAACTTTGAATTCCTGATTCTGTACAATACTGTACGATTGTTTATAAAGTAATATAGGAAGGTTTTTAGAACATTAAGAAAAAAAAGTCAAGATAAAAATTAAAAATTGTGGGAACTTAATTTTGTGAAAAATATTTAGTTGTATTTTTGTTACATTTTGTGATTATACAAAATAACTATCACCAGGGGGACTTTTATACTTGCAAGATGTTGAAATAGCAAATCAGAGACATTGACAATGAATCTAATTACCTGTGAGAAGAGGCTGTATATTTTAAAACTGAACAAAACATTGTGATTGTTCTTCCAATGACTTTTCTTATGGAAATTGATAATATCAAAATTATCCTTCTGTGTACATATTAAAGTAAAACCAAAATGATTGATGAAAAAAGCAAAGAGGATCACACTTTAGGTATTGACTTGAAAATAAAATTCTACAATGCAAAAACTCCACTTTAGGCTCATGAATCTCCTGCTCAAAAGAACATAGAAATTACAGAATTGTAAATTATTTCTGGATATGAATATTCTAAAAACTGAAGCTGGACTAACTGTAAAATATATGCAGTTTATATATTATTCCGAAAATGAATCTGAGCATATCTTATGCATGCTAAAGAAGTATATTGGCATATGTCATTGAATTTAATATCTGCTAAAAGGTAATTGTACTATATATTTTTATCAAACAATACTGAAACAGACAGCCTATAGAAGTACAATGATGGGCTGTACTCGGGAGAAACAACTCTACATGTGCTGGTAAATGCATATCTACTTTCTCCTTGCAGAAGAAGAGAGGAATAGAGCTTTTGCCAATGAACAAATTATATAATCAGTATCACTTTGGTTACTTTTCTCTGCTCCTGCATCATTATTGCTCGTAGCTGACCTTTTGCTAACATCATAGTAAGGTAGTACAAGTTGATGCAATGTTCATTATACTACACGTTACACAGTCAGAACAGTAATTGAATAAAAATACATAAATGAGAGATACATTTTCCTAACATGAAAAAGATACCAAAATAAAACCTATTTTTGAAATAAATAACTTTCACTAGCAGAAACAAAAATGATACGAAGAAACTCACTAAGATGAGCAGAAATCTTATTAACACTAACTGATCCCATACTGAATTGAATATTCTTTACCACCAAATAATATTTGCAAAAAAAATGTAGCAGTTTTAGAATTATTAATCACTTAACACCAAAACCAACTCCCAACCCAGGGCTCCCTTGTATGAGGGAATGCCTAGGTAACTTCCCCATGGATAAAAAAAAAAAATTATCAAACATCTAAACTAGTACTTTTTCAAAAAATGCAATCAAAATAAAAGTTTAAAAATATACATAAACTTTACTGCACTAATAGATAAGATAAACTTTTAATTACTGTGGTAAGAAGTCTTAATTTCCAAAAGAATCAAAAATATATAATATTCTAACTTTTGTCAGATTTCTAATCCACAGTTTTTAAATTATCCATCGTATTACTATAGTGCACTGTATAGTTGATGTATTAAAATACAACAGGAAGTTTAAGAACAAACCAGAAAATCCTAGAAGTAATTAAAGATGTATTATAGAGCATAAAAACAGAGTCTGCTAAATAGTTTTACTATTAAATTGTCATGGTATGAATATAATCGTATTTAAACACATTTATTCCATGAGCAAAATTGGCATACTAAGTCTTATACACAAACACACAGTATCTTTTATACAATTCTCTGCATTAATAACTTTAAAACAGAGGAATTTCCTTCAGCTGGATTAGTGTTAACTTCATCTATTTTTTAGAAAGTTGCACTGTTAGATTTCTAAAACATGTACATCATAAGATTGATATAAGTAATATTAATTAATCAATTGCTTCATTGCAGGCCAGGCATAAACAGAAGAAATTAATTCAGAGAACAATCAGGTTGTACACAGTTGATGAAAAATAATACTTAAATAAACTTGGGAGCATAAAAGATGTCCAATTGGCATGTCACAAAACAGCTCAATGTTAACAATTGAAAAATAATTTTTTTTTAGTCAAGTGAAGGGGAAGACAGGTGCTCCCCATTTAGCCATTTTATTTTGCATTGTTACATCTTGCATAATATATAAAATCTGCCATATATTAACTTGCTTATTTCATAAGCTTTTGTTATCTTTCAAGTAGCTCATGGAATATACTTCTGTTCCAAGATTCAACAAAAGTATATTTAAAAGGCATTTTAAAGCCTCAGCTGTCCAGTTTTTAAAGTCTCACGGTAAGTTATTAATCCACGATCACATGGAAGAAGCATGCCATCTTTGATCGTCGTTTTCATTTATTCCATAGACGAAACGAATACACAAACGTACAGAAAAATAATAACTAA
The DNA here is from genome assembly GCA_021605095.1 of Caerostris extrusa. Lineage (NCBI taxonomy): Eukaryota > Metazoa > Arthropoda > Arachnida > Araneae > Araneidae > Caerostris > Caerostris extrusa. The sequence goes on from BPLR01005952.1 coordinate 25,290, forward strand.
CTCTTTAAATATTGCTTCAAGCAATAAGCATAACATTTTAAAATTCTTTAAAATATATAACACACTAAATAATCAAAATAAGCTCATAACATATACCACCAAAAACAAGCACGTTTCAAATAACCACTTGCATTTAAAAACAGTTACAGTTAAAAGATAATATGGTGTTGCCACTTTAAGATTTCTAACAATAAAATAAATATTTTTCAAATGCTAAAAATTTAATTAAATTAACAATTGAATCTAATCGTAATTAAATTTGCGCTTAATTTCTTTAATCGCACATTTTTTTATTCATATCATCAAAATCTATTCTGCTTAGATTCTTATATTCAGAAAAGAGTGGATCCTGCTGTCGTTCGAATGTAATATGACAAATCAAAAAAGCAGCATATTTTAACAACATACATTATACTTGAAAATCACTAAAAATACTATTAGTTTTTGCAAAGGGCTAAGGGTGAATTTTTCAACTCATTTATAAACTCCTTATTCTTAAAATATTTTCTTTTTTTAAATTCGCATCAAAAAATCTATATGAGAAAAAAATTTCGAATTTTATTTTCGCAAAAATGGGTAGCTATTTACTTTTCCCATGATCCCTTATTTTCTTCAGCAATCAAGATCAGCCATTTGCAATAAATTTACTATCTACTCATAAATTAATTTTAATATAAAAAAAATTCAAAATTTTACGAAATATTGACAAGTGTTTCTTCAAAATGGAAGAAAATTTCAGAAAAATATTGAAATCATTTAATCCATAGACGAAACGAATAAATGATATTGATGAAAATAGCAAGTGTGCTAGTGCGATATTGAATCTACACATAATATAGTTCGAACACTGAAATCGACGAAAATTACAATCTAAATCATCACAACAACGATTGTGGATGATAGGAATTTGGAGCTTTTGGCACATAGGGAGGGCAGCCTTTCTCCTACAGACTGCTTAAAATATATAACCCAAATAATAAAAGTCATCAAAAAGCAATTGCTAAGTGTATGGGGGAAGAAGGGGTCTTTCACCGTATTTCGCTTTTTTTTTATCGAGTTTATTTCATTACTTTCCACTTGGGCTTTCAAGATAATTTTTAATTTTAAAAAAATTACAATTAACCATTCATTCAATACAGTATAAAGTCTATACATGATATTTAAGTATTTTTATCAGAATTTACTATTATTAATTATCAGAATTAACTATGATTTGATTGAAACTCTTAAGCTTTATGATCTAGTATCTGTGTTCTTGATCAGAGTTTGAAGGGCATTATAGTGTTTATTTATTTACTTTTTTACTAGGCAGAATAGGTGCATAGGCTATGTATTTATACTGCGCATTATATATAAAGCCTGATAATTGTTGTAATGTTATTATTCAATTTTATTGGGCATGAATAATAGATAAAACAACAAAGGTCCTTGTTGTACTATAATAACGTACATAGTTAATAACAAGTCTATTGATGCATGGAATCAAAGGGTATGCTTTTGCTCTTATGATTGCTATGGGAATTATTATTTGTATTTTAATACTTATATGACGATGAAATATAATTTTATTCTGCATAACATATATATGGTTCTGATATCTGATATATATGATTCTGATATGCAATCACTTATCATAAAATTGATAAATTCTGTCACAATTGCAACGTCTCCTTATTTTCAGGTATTTTAGTAATACAATATTACATTTCCGCAAGGAGCTGTAGAATAACTTTAAAAACACTTTTTTAAAAAATATGAGCTCGAAATAAAAAATTATCCGCGAATGTAACCCCTAATATACTCATGTTTTTATAATTATCGTTTGCATTTTGTTCATTTTGATTCTAAGGTGTATTTTTTTTTATTACTATTAAAAGATGTGGGTCAAGTATAACGATAAGGTTTATTAATAAATTCTGAAAAGGAGATGTTATTTCTTTTGTTATTGTTTATTTTTTTCACATTTAATTTTAGGGGGAGGAATTGAAATAAATTCATTTTCATAGACTCGCCGAAAACATTACATATTTTAAATGTCAACATGTGAAAAAATTGCAAACGATATCGGAAATTAAAGGTCAGCTCTGAAATCATTTAACGAACTTTTTCATTTATTTTTACAAAAATTTACATTGCCTAAATATTTTTTGCATGCAAACTGAAAAACAAATTTTCATCAGCCTTTAAGTTATTAATTTATTTAGTTATAACATTAGATTGTCAAGATTTATTAACAGAATGAATATAAAATCTCCTGCAACACAAAACGAAGACTATTTTCAACAGGATAAGACAGAAATACATATAATACATACTAATTATTCATAATTCTGTATTGAAACATTTTGAAAAATAAAATATTTTTGTACGCCATTTAATTTACCTGGCAAATATTTTTCACCATAGAAATAAGAATTTTTTTTTATTTAAGATTGTGAAGTCATCGCTATGATTGCAAATGAACGAAAGACGAAATTCAAATATTTCAACTCTAGAACACTTCTCATCTAAATACGTAATGTATTTTAATCCTTTACTAATTATAATGATGAATATAATCTCATATTTGTTAAAAAGGAAAAGATTTGTTAATATAACAGAATATCCATGGTGTAATGTCAGTTACCAATTATTATTTTTATATAAGTTTTAATACATTTTGTCTCTTTTACTTAATTTTGTAGATAAAGGAAATGGTAGACATTTTGTTACACATGCAATGACACTCTAAAAAGACACCCATTCAATTCTTTTGACTGCAGTGAAACAATGATTTAACGACAGAGTATTATTTTAAGATATAAATGAGCAGTTTTCTTTAAAAGTGTTTTAAGTCCATTTTTGGCAAAAAAAAATTAATTAATGATAACAATGAATGCAATCTACTATGAGCTTTTATTTATAAACAGTTCCCAAAAAAATTCCTTCAAAATATTCATCATATTCACAATATAAATTTAGGTAGTTAATGAAATTACAAATATAATTACTTTTAAAGTGGTGCAAGTCCACTTTCCGCAAAGACATAATATTTAGCTCAAAAATTATGCTACATAATTTCTCTACTTAACTTCTATATGTGTGGCAGTACTGTTAATGACATAAAAAAATTTTTCTTTCCCTGGAATTTTGTTGCTTGCTTATGAATCATTTCCAGAACAGAACTCCATAGCTAGACTTGAAAACGCTATTAAAAGTGTGTTCTATTATACACTGCTGTATAAAACTTCACTGGTTGAAAATGCGGTGTTTAAAACACTAGGTTTATTCCCTATACAAGGAAAAACGGCGAAAATTTTAAAATATAATACTAGCACCTTCATATCATCACTTTTAGGCCATCACATCCGAAAAATGCAACGATAGGAGGGATCTGTTATTTTCTAGTCCTCCAATACCTCATGACTATTTTCTAAAACTTTCTCATAATGATAAAAATTAAAAAAGGCATACATATTAATATAAGTTTGTAATTGAAAAAGTAATTAAAATGGCATTACATGAAGAAATATAGAAATATGGAAATCTTTTAACTAATACTTCAAAAACCCATCACATTAGAAACTTAAATCAATTTAATATTAATATTTAGGAAATATAAAAGGAGCGTATTAACGTGTACAGATATTTTTCAAGCCTTTCAAATACAAACCCTTAAATATCTTCATAAAATATAGAATGGACTTCTACTACTTTCAACGAAAACGGCTAAAATTATAATTGTATTAGTGGGCTTAAATAATTCCTGAATCTCGTCTTGAAATATTTTGTAAAATAAAAGATTGCGCTTTGAAAAAATTCTGAAAATGAAGATTACCTAAAAAAAAAAAAAACATTAAAAGTCAAAGAGGTTAAGCTACAAATATGAGAGGGTGGAATAGAAAAACAATACTATTGTAAGCTTTCCAATATTGGTAGAAGTTTCTAACAAAGACTGAATTAAAATGCAAAATTTTCAGTAAGTTTTATTAGGAAAATATTTGCCAACACTTGGAAATATAATTACTTTAAAATTCTATCTGGGTAAAATACAGGATTATATTTTTTTAAGTGATTATCAAAACATAAATTCCTCGATATAAAGCAAAAATATTATTTTGACTAAAGTATAATGCAAATATTCGCTATTCCGAATACAAATACAAAAATCGGGGATGTATATCAAGATGTATAAAAAAAAAAAAAAAAACGTCTCGTTTTCCAGTGATGTATGCCTGATGGATGAAGGAGAGGGGTATTTCCTTCCTTCCGGAAAGAATTTTAGGTGTAACTACCCTCATTTCTGTGTCACAGGGAAAAAAAATGGTAGAACTCCCACTAGACAGCATGACTACCGATTCGAAACGCTTTATACACATTATCGCCATCCATCTAGTCTCCTAGTTTCAGAAAGTAGTGGCTGTAACATGAACCACCAGTAGATTTGACCTGGGGTCCTTTATACGTTAACTTCGCTCATTACCACTGGTGTGGGCGATTAATCACAAGGTGTGCTAATTGATATATTAATAAATCGTTTCCTTTTTAAATCTCAAAAAAAAAAAATTAAGGTTATAATTAAATATTATTGTTAATTATTATTATTATTAATAATAATAATTAACAATATTATCAAGCTGTGCTAAATAAAATATCAGACTAAATACTTTTATAAGTAGATTAAATAAATACAAAGTTTGAATTCAAATTTATAATTTATTTATGTAATTTTTTTTTTAGAAATTAACTTTTTATTTTTTTTGTGCAATAGTTTTAACGTTCTCTTTTTAAATATATTTGAAACAAATGAGTACAATATAAAAATTTTTATTATAGTTATCTACATATGGGGGTCTGATGGCCGAGTTACCAGCGATCAGTGCCACAGGTTTCGGGTTCGAGTCCCGGCGAGCTATGGATTTTTGTAGTGATTCGTAATCCACTTAAAATCGTAGGTCCCAGTCTAATATAATGTCTATAGATCGTTGGATTGACAACCCTACCCCGTAAAAAAACCCATCTCGTTTTGGAATCTTCAAATAGGCAGATTGTCTTGGCCCACTATAGGACTGTCCACCACATGTCTACGGCGCCCATTCCGATCTGCAGCAATCATTGTCTTTGTGAGTTACACTATATGGAAAATAGTTTAGATGATAGTTGGAAAATAGGCATCTATATGTAGTTAGTTCTCCTGGGCATACTAGCCCCGAATTACTGGTTTTTTTTTTTTTTTTTTTAACTTTGCAGCTTCGGGTGAGAATCGAACTCAAGTTACCCATGTGGCAAGCGACAAAATTGGCAAGTAGCCACGCCTGACAGAAACAAAAAGAATGACATCAATGGGAAAGAAGTATCATTTAGGGAGGATTTTATTTGCATTAAAAATATTTTTAATTTCTTATAACTAGAATTGTAAATTACACTACATTAAAAGAGACAATAGATGAAAATTTTTTCATTAATTATTATACCTTTTTCTTTCAACGGAGGTTTGTGTGGACTCTATCTTACTAGAATTTCTAATAAGCAATCGATTTGTCATTTCAGCTGTTAAATCTAATGTTTATAATTCCACGCTATCCGTGATCGAATTATAGTTGTGTTATGAGTTATTCTAATTAAACATCATGGATTGATGAATTTTGAATTTTTTAATAGTTCGATTATAAATTTTCAATTTTCTTCAATGATCTCATATTTTAACATTTGGGTAAATGGAGATAAAGAGTATTAGCTAGCATAAATTTCAAAGTTATTCTGGTTAACTGTAACCATTTTAGAATCAAAACAAACAAATATATTTTTATTTATAGAAAATCATGTTATAACTATATGAAAGTATCTCTCAATTTTATTTCAGAAATTTTGAAGAAGAAGGATTTTTTTTTTTTTTTTTAATTTTTCCAATGCAACATGGAAGAAAACAGAAATTCTTTTACGATTCCTATTAATGAAGACTATGATTCAGAATTTGAATATGATGTTGGCGATAAACGAAAAGCAAGACAGGATTTAGCTACGAAAGCACCTGTTTCTAAAGTTTACAAGCCAAATAAACAAGACTATCCCGAACAATGTGCTTACGAACAAAGTAAAGTTCAACGACAGGCTTATTTATCTTTAGATGCATATACCAGACATAAAAAACTTATAAACGATTATGTGTTGTGTTATGAAGGTGCAACTGCTAAATTGAAGCGAAATACAAGTAACTATAAAACCGATCAGGATATTATTCGAGAAAATCATCGCTTTCTGTGGGAAGAAAAAGATGAAGCCCATACCTGGGGCGAACAGCTAGCCAAAAAATATTATGATAGACTTTTCAAAGAATATTGTCTGTGTGATCTTACGCGATATAAAGAAAAAAAAGTTGGTATGCGATGGCGAAATGAAAAAGAAGTTGTTGTAGGAAAAGGACAGTTTTTCTGTGGCAATGTTCATTGTGAAAAACAAGATGGACTTGAAAGCTGGGAAGTTTTGTTTGGTTACCATGAACACGGAGAAAAAAAGAATGCACTGGTCAAACTTCGACTATGTGATAAATGTTCTTATAAACTTCATTATGGTTATAAAGGTAAAGCTGCTCTTAAAAAGAAGCATAAAAAAGGTAAAAGGCAAGAAAAAGAAGTTGATTTTAATCATATGGACAACGTTACTGAATCAGATAAAGATTCAAATACTGAATCATCTGAAAATAAGACAAAACTTCCCGATGAAGGTGATATTTGGAAACAACCAATAAAAGAAGATGTCGAACAATCTAAAGAAGATGCATTTGAAGAATTTTTAGAAGATTTGTTCCTATAACTATTATGCTAAAAAAAATAATAATTGTTTACAGTTAGTTTCTTATAATACAATATATTATATTACATAAATTAAAAAGAAAACCTTTTTAATGATATGCGTTTAAAAGTAAATGCAATTTGTAAATATAAATATTTATAAAATGAATGCAATTCAGTGTAATTATATTATTCAGTAATAGCCCAGAAGAGAAACTTTGAATGATTTCATACATATATATTATATTTTTATTTATAAATATTAATTATTATTATTATAATTAATTGTGGCAATCTTAAATGTTTACAAAATTAGAAGCAATTATTAAAATAAAGAATCACAAAAAAAATTGTTCAATTATTTTCTTTTTTTTTTAAAAATTATTATGCCTTTCTGTCGGATGCCATTTTATACCACTTACAAAACTGCTGTCAAATCAGGAATTATATTAAAATAATACAAATATCTCGGCTTCAAAAAATAAAACTTATTAATTCTTTTATGTTAAAGAGATGAGTCAGATATTTTTGTATCAAGAGGTAATCTTGTTTTTTCATTGCTAGCACAAATGTCAGTAAAATATATTTTAGTGTTATTTATTTATTTAGCATTACATAAATATTAAATGCGATACATATATGTTTTGAAAATATTTGGATTCAAGATGCAATACTTTTATTAACATTTTAATTAGCAAAATTACATAATTATCATGAAAGTTATATTTATCACTAAGAGCTGATAGTTCTTTGTTTTCCCATCATTTAGAAATTTCTTCTACCCATATATACATATATTTTCTTTCAGCAGCAGCAGTCGTATCTGTCATATATCTTAATCTTATTTCTCAATCCCAGTGATTTTAAATGATTGACCTTGCGCTTTGTTTATAAACATAGCGAAAGCAAGTTGCATCAGAAATCGTAACTTTTGAATTCGAATGGCATATCATTATTATCGAGGGTATCCTGGAAATGAAGACTTCTTTAGCACAACCATTTAAAATTTACTTCGATAACATTCGCCTGAAGAACTTAATGCAAAGTCATCTTGTTACATTGCAAGGCCTTGGAGTAGGGAAAAAAAAAACAATGGTGTAAAATTCAAAAAACTCTTCCTCTCAGTCTCGCATTAAGGTATCCCCCTTAATAAACTGTCATGTATGGTTATCAAATTTCAAACATCCAGGGAAGAATTCTTTAACTCAAGCTATGGTACCGTAAAGAAGTTGCCAACATATTTAAGAGTTGCAAAATTATTGATTTGTTCTGGTAGGAGAGATCTGAGACATTTTTATTAGTAAAATGGTAATTAAATTTTTATTTATAAAACATTTTAGATGGTTTCAGTTCAACTGTTAGTACGTTTTTATTTATTTTTATGTTAGCCTATGTATGAACAATACAACAACACACAGAATAATGTAACTACAAAAAATTTGCCAAATTGGCATAAAACCTAACTGGATAATTTTTTTAACATATTCATTTAATTTTGAAAATTTCTTTTCCATTTAATCTAGGCTTTGTATTATAAAGTATCCTTGCCAATTTTGTTAAAGTTTAGTTGTAAATTGTGGTTGTGCCTAGAACACACACACAAATAAACTATACTTTATATATATCAATATTTTGTGGTTTTAACTTTCAATCATTGATGCCCAGCTAATGCAAAAGTATAAAACATTTTAATCATTCATTTTATTTAGTAAAGGGGCCTGATGGCTAGCGCTCTGGCGTTCAGTACCATAGGTATCGGGTTCAAATCCCGGCTTTGCCCATTTGTGTTGTAGTGGTTCGGAATCCACTTTAAGCCATAGGTCCCGGTCCTAATAGGATCGTGAGAGCGCTGCGGGGGCATTGTTACTCCGCGTCCGTGGCTTACCATCAAGTTACATGCGCCCCCTGGGTAATGCAAAGTGAGTAACATCGGTGCAGCCCCTTATGGTGAAGTTCACGATCTATTTGCCAGCTGCTTTAGAAGAAAAAAAAAAAAAAATTTATTTAGTAATTCTAATAATTGCTTTTTAAATTTAACCAAATCTAATTTATAATGAAAATTAATGCTTCGCACTTATTTTATTTGTTGGAAAACATTTATAACTAATGGTAACAGAAATAATGAATGAACTTCAGCAATGCAATTTAGTGATAATTTAAAACTTACTAGAAGTAACCAAATAATAATTTGGCAATTTGCATTATTGATTTGGTTTTGTTTGTCGCTCTATGGTCATCTTGTGCACAATTTAGGCTAAACAGACCAGGACCTGCAGTTTAACATGGATTCTGAGCCACTTGCGAAACATCCATGCTGCCATGATTCGAACATGAAGCCTGTAGTACCAAAGGCCAGATCGCTAGCCAATTGGCCATCAGACCACTTTTCATTATTAAAGTAAATTGCAAAAGGTAACTTAATTTTTTTTTGTCAAAGTAAATTTGAATTATCATTTGCTGATAATGAGTAACATTTAATAACAGCATATTTATTGTCGAACAATAAAATATTCATTTTAACGTCTTGAATATAAATAAAAAAAAAATATTGAATATTTTATTGTCCAATAATAAATATTACTCATTAATTACATTGTGTCATTCTAAGTGTTTTATTTGTAATCACTGTTTTCTCTAGCTATCAGTAAAGTAGTAAAATTAAATAAACATTATCCTCCATTGAAAATACCAGAATTAAAAAATTTTTGAAATTAACTTGATAAAAAGTAAATATTTCGTGAGTATGTAATTTTAGAAATATATTTTTAATCAATATACTTATATATATAACTAAAACAAACATAAAAGATTATTTTAAAATTAATTTTTTTAGTATGTATTTTACCTAAAAAATTCTTGAACTTGTCCTTTATATACATAAAGAATGAGTTCAAGAAATACCAGGAGTGGTCAGCTACACTAATCTTGTAAACCATATTTCAGGAAAAAATATTTGAACGAGCCATTTTTTTTTTTTTATCTTTGATAAAATGAGAAATCAATTATTTTTTTAATTTACCTCCAAATTCTTCTGGTTAACTTTATGCAGTCAGGCGGAATATGTATGTTCTTAAAAGCAAAATATTGCCATTAAAAATTTATTTTGAATATTTTTTTCATCTTGCTGCAAGAAAGTTTTTTTTTTTCTTTTTCTTTAGACAAACAGCTATCAGTATTTGAGAGAGATAGTACGTTGAAGAGAAATGAATGTGCAGAAAAGAAAAACTGACATAGTAGAAATATGATGAGATATATCATAGCCCATGCCTTTCCCTACTGATTAATCAAAGTTTAGGCAGCTAACTACTAGGAAGAGACAACATTCATAAAGTATTTAATAACAAATTGAATTTTTCCCAAGATTGATAGAGAATAGGAATAATATATTTCTTTTGCGCAATTATCAGTGTACTATATTTCATTACGAGCCACACCTTGATGTAGAGTATATATAATTACTGCATTTAATATTTCAAAATTACTCTAAATAATAATTAATGAAAACTAATTTTAAGAATAATTCTGCAAGCAAAACTGAAACCTGTATTCAGTTACATATTAGAATACATAAACATGAAATATTTTCTTAAGCACTGGATTTATGTTTTAGTGCAGTGAATTATCAGAATCACATTATTTCTGTTTAAATTCATTTACTGCTGATACATTTCATTAGTAAAATTTTCATGAAATTTTGCATTTACAATCAGATGGACTTTGTTTAAAAAGAAGCAATTAATCCATTGACGAACTAAAATTTAAATATGTAGTAAAGAAATAATTAGAAACAAATAGTTTTAAGATAAAACACCTTTATTTACAAAATATCAATTTATGACAAAAGTAAGTATTTACAAACAACCACGAACTCTGCATGACAATAAAGCAGTACTTTGTTTTTACCAATCCATGACACTGCCAAATCGCATTAGAACTTTTTCTTGGTCACTAAGATCTTTTTGTACTTTCTTCCTCATGTAGAATATTGGACAATCTCGGCTGAAAATTAATATATATATTTAAAATTGTTCATAGTTTAACAAAATAAACTTTAAAGCAGATTGATTTAAAAAAGGGGAAGGGGAGACAAAGATGAAAATTTTAAAATTATTATTACATCATAAAACAAATTTCTTTTCTATATTTCATGATAACAACGGCAAGGGAATTTTCAACAAGAAAAAAATGCATCAATTATAATTACATCAAAGCAAATAAGTTTTTAAAAAAATTACCTGGTGCACAATACTTCTTCATGTAAACTACCCTGGCATCTTTGACATTCTGTCCATAATCTTGCAAACTTTTCTTCAAAAGAATTCAGATAAGCCATCTAAAATAAATAAAAACAAGTATATGGATAAACGATATAACAATAAGGTAAATTGAATTATTTAATTTGATTTTTTTATTATGTCCACAAAAAGTTTATTTAATTAAATTTGAATTTCTTTACAATTAGAAAGTTATGCAAATTTTCGATTTTGAAACATATCACAAAATTAAACATAAATATCAGACTATTCAAAATTCATTATAGTTCTAAAGCACATTAAGACAAAAAAATTAATATAAGTAAAACAATATTTACAAATTTTCCTTATGTATTTTTTTAACATAAATAAAAAGTTCAATTGTATTTGTAAATGAGACTCAACAATATTAAGTAAGAATCTATCACATATTGAAAATCTTTTTTTATACTAAATAAAAATACACCCTTGTTTAGTATAGATACTAAACAGTTCAATAATTTAACCTAACAGGAATAACATTTTAAGGCAAGAATATCTACAAAAATCTAATATGATTGTGGAAATGCTTAATCTTGTATTGTGAATTGTAACTGAACTTATAGATAGCCTAGAAACACTTTTTGTATCTCTAAGTATAAATTGTCATGTGAAATAAAGCATCATAATAGAATTTGAATGCTATTATCTAAAGATATAGACACAATTATTGCACTTATACTAGCAATGTTTATTCAAGGAATAAAAAAAGTTGGTACTTTAGATTTAGATAAGAATGAATAAGCAATTACATATGCATGTAAGCTTCATCAAGATCTCAGAAGAGGATATAGAAATAAAAACTGTGGTCAACTAAAAGAATTTTCCAGATTTCAGACTAAGTCGAAATTAAGGAAGGCCTTGCTTACAGATAAGAACATGAAGAGACTGTATTGGAATTTAGCAAAAGTAGTGAAACTTTTTCCTGGGAATGACAATAAAGTTAGTGCTGTTGAAATGTAAGTCAAGAATGGATATTTCATAAAACCTATAAGAGATTTAACAAACTGATAAGTATCTTACAAAGTACGGCTCCTCCAGTAAGAGCTCCAAAACTAATGATAATCCCAAATCTAGTGATTGTTCAAAATCCATTGACTGAGAACCTTTTGAAGGGTTAAATAATAATGCTACTTGTTACTAATCCCACTAAGGAAGAATTTTTGAGATCTACCAAGCAAATGGACTTCAAGAGTTTCAATATCCTGCACAAAAGATGCAGAGATGTGATTGCGTCGAAAATATTTCATTTCGTATTTTGACCATTTAAACTACAACCAAGCACTTTAGAAATCGTAGCAATATCTTTTTGCCACTTCTTTGTTTTATATATTTCTATCTTAACTCGGTGCAAACACCATTTTTGTATACTTCTATCTATAAGAATAAATCATTTGTTAAATAAAATTAAGAAAAGCATTATAGGAATATTATTAGAATGTTACAAACACATTAGAAGTATTAGATGTCAAGAAAAATTAAATATGCAATTTTCTAGTTTAAATGAATTAATTTAGTAAGGTAACAGTGACTGTACAAATTTTTTATACTTTCAGAATCTAAGAATTTTTCTTGCTAGACAAAAATTCATAACATGGCTTTTATTTTTAAATGCTTCTCATTTCAACATGATTTTCATTATAAAATATTAATTTTGTTTTTGTAAAAATGCATTTAAATTTTAAAAACTTACCTCTGTTTGATAAATTTCACTTTCTTTAGGTTTGCAATGGTCACATACAGCTTCGTCTGAGAAGAAGGAAACAAAACACAATTAAAGCTTAAAACTGTATTAGTTTTAAAATTAATCTATTCATATTATAAATATTTATTTGCATAATATCTACCACATAGAAATTTATTAGCATACATACCTTCATTATCTAAAGAGATCGACATCCTATACAAGTGGATTTTTTCTTCGTAAATGCAGATAATGCTCCTATTTTAGAAGTAACTACAATTTTCGTCCGGGTATGATCACCGCCTATAAAATTTATACCAATTGAAAAAACAAATAAGCATTAATTTAATTAAGATTTTTACTACATTGCAGTATAAGTGATTTTTAAATAACTTTTATTTTTGCTCAGGTAATATAAATGTTATATTTAAAAATAAACAAAAAACAAGAATTTTTTAAATTATCAACTTACATAACAATATTGATTCGGCTTTTTCTCCAAGTATTGGTTCAAATATTCGAATCAAAGGTTTGGAAATTTGATTATCCAAATAATATTGAGTATCTATAGGTATACTGTTTTCTAACACATATATAGGATCTTCAGATTTCAAGTAGGCAGCAGTTTTTTTACTTGCAGCAATGATCACATAAGGAACCCGATCTCCAAGGTTTGGTGCACTGCCAGGATCACGTTTTCATTCTTAAAAGAAAATGTTAACATTTTTCACTTAAATAACAAAGTATATATTGAGATAAAATATATAAATTCTTATTCACTATAAACATTGCTAGCATAAAGTCTATTATGGCAGATATACATTTAAAAGATACCTCTTATACAACACTAATAAAACCAGCGGTTTAGAGAACTAAGGATACATTATCATTGGCACTTTCTAAGCATGCAAACATTAAATGACAACAATTAAATTATCATACGAAAAATATTATGAAATAAATCAACAGCAAAAACAAGACAATTTACATAATTTGTCATGCCATACACAACTACACAGAAACCTCGTGCTCCATAAACTGTAAACATATTACATGGTGTAAGAGGTTGTGAATAACTACATAACATCATTAGACCCTGCAGAATCCAGCAACCATGCCATACTTTCAAGAGCCTCTACCAACACTGCAAACCTTGACAAGGAATTTATGCATTCCAAAAAAGATAAGAAAGATATAGGGCAAAGCTGAACTCTCACAATGACACAAAGTGCCAATCAACGTCCCAGAGCAACCATTCTTTGACCTGTGAATGACTCTTCCTTCCCTACGAGGAGAGTATTCCATACAGTATTGGTTGTTGTTTAACTAAATGTGTCTCATAAAAGTCTACAGTAAATTCATAAATTCAGGTTTGAAAAAGCTAATGGAAAATTTTACAAAGAGATTTTTAACAAAAAGAAGAGAAGAAATGAAAAATTATAACTGCTACCAAGTAGTAAACAACACAATAGTTATAAGACATCCATAATGAGATTTAATTTTAAAACTCCTCTCAAAAAATATATATATATATATATATATAGTGTTCATGGCCATTATCTCTAAATTAATGAAACTTTTGCTAAAAATAATCTAAAAGAGCAAATATTTAAATATCACTCACAAACTAAAAACACTTCATTTTATGATTATATGGCCCTAAATTGGAATTTTCAGTAACATGGAAAAAAGAGCATACGAATTACATATTATAAATAATAACTTGGTTTAAAAAATATTTATTCGATAGAATTTTATTCTAAATATGCAGTTATTACTACCTGTAAGTACTACAGATATAACTTATTAATGTATAGTGATTATGAAATTATTAATATGATTTTAAAAGTCACTTAATAACAAGAGTTACAGTGAAATTTTTAAAAACATTTTCTCTTTCATTGAACAAGCAATACAAAAATTAAATTTAAAAATAACATCACTAAAAAAGAACTTTATTCAATAGTTCCTTTTTGATCTCAACTTTTTGCCTTCTCATTTCATTTACATTGTTAAATTAAAATTTTAATAAATAGAGATATGCAAATTTGTTTTTATTGTATATTTCAGATAAATGTAGCTAAAATATATTATAAACAACTAATGCTTGATACAATTTACAAAGAAATATATCAAAATTTATAAATCTCTTAACATTTTTAATCATTATTGTAAAGTATAACATGCAATTTCGCTTAAATATCAATAATTAACCATCAAATTTTAAAAATTGCAGAAACATAGCTTTTTACCGATGAGCTAACTCTACATGGGCTTGTTTAGCAGCATATTCTTTATCAGTTTTCGTAAGTTCTTTGGTAATAACTAATTGCGATATGTCAATTCTGTTACATAGCAAATCAGCAATAGTTTGCTTAGCATATTCAGTAGCCCCTTTTGGATCTCTGTAAGGAAAAATATTAAAAAACCACATAAATTAAATGAATTTTTTTGAAAATCGAATAAATAAATTCTTATTAGTTATATTTTTTAATTAAATATACATCATACTTTTTGCTTTTAAAATTACAATTCAAAATCCCTATCTATTTTGATCTTAACTTTAGCTTTTTCATTTCATTACTATTGTTAACTCAAAAATTTAAAATTAAATTTTTATAAAATTTACTAAATAGAGAAATGTAAATTTGCTTTTGCATGCATTTTAATTTTTTAATAGCATTTGCTAAATATTCCAAAATAAATAAATACAACTAATTTGCATGGCATAAAATTATAATACGAGGTTGAATTATTTCTCTAAATTTATTACATTTTTTATTGCTACGGATGAAAAAAAAAAAGTAATTTTAAAATAATTACTTTTTATTAAATTAAAAAAAAATTACTATTTTGAAATATTCACTTTCATTATTCAAAAACTACATCTAATATATTTATTTAATTTTATAAATGTGTGTTTTATTTATTTGTTTGTTTTACTATGTTGCCCCAATTCCACTGATATACAAACAAAAATTTGTTTAATATTTTCCTTTTTGCATTACAGTAATATGTAAAGTGTTATTTACTAAAGGCAGTCAATGTTGAGCTATATCTGCTAGTTCATTCTATAAAATTTATCAATCAAAGTTTTTCTCACAATTGGCCCTAAAGTACAATAATTTAAAAGATGAAATTATAAAGGTTTCAAGCAAAATCCAACTAAAAATATTCCCTTACAATTATCAATTTTCAAAAAAAAAAAATATAAATGAAATAAATACTTATTTACTAACCTATCTATCAGAAGTTTTTCTAAGCAAGTGTTAATTAAATTAGCTACTAAAGGACAATTATCTCGTCTCACTGTTTCTATTCCTTTACAATCCATTTTATCATGGATTTCTGGTTTAGTAAAGTACAATCCTGCATAACGTTTTTTGTTGATCAGCAGATATGGATAATATACCTAAAAAGAAAATTGGATAAATTAATGAATAGTATTAATATTTTTTTAACCATAAAAAAAATTTAACTTATAGGGAAAAAAAATTTATTTCTATAAGACAAAAGATCTTTTTCAAGCAAATGAAATATGTATATACCTTTTCAAATTCTAGTTTAATGGGATTTTCAAAAGTACTTGAAATATAAGTGGCTGCTTCTCGGCCAAACTCCATGGCTTCTTTTACAGTTTTAACACCAAAATTAACCATGACAGAATCTGTATCTCCATATATAACTTTAGCATTGTAAGGGTAGCCATTTTCTAAAGTGTACTTCTTCTCAACAAGTTCTTTGGTTTGTTCAATCATCATTCTTCCAAATGCTGTTACACTCTAGATAAAGGGTAAAATTTTTATAAATTACATCACAAAGACAAATAAATAAAAAGTAACAGATTATACACTTGAGAAGAAGGGATTTATAAAGAATTAATTTCTTATATATGGAATCGACAAAATGAACAAAGGTGTTTTGTTTTTAGAAAATATTTAGGGCTAAAACTTAAATAGAAAGATATGAGCTTGTTCAGTGTTTTTCAAACTGTGGGACCCAAGAGGAATGACACATACAGAAAAATTAATAAAAAAATGTTCCTTTTACAGTTACATATTGCAGAAACAAAATTGAATGTTTCATGCATTTCAAAATACCTGGAAGACCTGATAAAAAATTATTTTTAAAGCTGCATCCTTTCATGCAATGCACTTATTTAAGATTATAAATTCTCCTTAAACTTTCCAAACCAAATATTTCTAATGATTTGGAACAGATTTGTAGCTTAATATCTTGAATAATTTAATACACACAGCTAATATATACTTTAAGCAAAATGCAAAAATCACTGGGGCATTTAGATTCATAATTTGATAAAGATCAAGAAACATTCGAGAACTACTGAATAACTTAATTATAAAAGGCATTTTTAATAAAAAAATATTAGTTTTCACATGTCAGAGCATGTATTTACCTGAGAAATAGCTAAACAAGGAAGTTTTCCGACTTGAGCTCCAGTAAATCCATAAACAGAATTAGCACTAATTTTCAAAGCAAGTTGTCGACCATCTAACACTTTCTTTTTGAACGGATCAGTCTCTTTCTTCAATTCATCTTTAGCTCTAAGGAGAAATATTTATCAATTTTTTAAAATAATGTGCACTGATTTTTTTTATAATTCCATGTCAATTACCTATTTTTAAGAATTTTTTATTTTTATATAGTTTTTAACAGCTAAAATTTAATATCTGGTTTTTATTGCATATTAAGATTTTCTAATTTCAGAGATATGTTTATACAATAGAATTAACAATTTACTAGATAAAAACATGATTCTAGTGATGCAACTATATGAATTTCATATTAAAAATGATTTTACAAATAATTTTTATAGCACAGCTGGCAACATTCCATAGGAAAAAATACAACAAATTTTGAAAATGGCAAGCTTTTATGCATTTTTTTACCATTCCCACCTTTTTTTTAATTTTAGAATTTTTGAATTTACAAGATAGAAAAATTAGGCATTTTTCTTTATCACAATATTCTAGAATTCGTGCATTGCAGCATAAAATTGATTTGCAATATTGTAATGTACAAGAAAGAAAGACTAAATTCATGAAAACATTTTTGAGTTATTTTGAGCATTAATTATTCAAAAACAAAGAATTTTTTTTTTTAATGATAAGACTATTTGAAATTTTACTCTTAATTGCAATGATTTTATAAAGCAATATTATTATACAAAACTTAACAGAGTCAGAGTCAGCAGAGTTACACTAAATGCAAAGATTTTTCAAAGTAGAACTCATTTTTGAGTCCTGACATATTAATTATAATTAATTAATATTAGACTTTTAAAATTAAAATACTTTAACACAATGCTTTAAAATATAATCATTTTCAAATAATTTATATGTATAATAATAAAGTTCCAATTTTTGAAATATTAATTAACAACTTGAAATTTTTTTTGCTACACATTTATTACACTATGTTAATTACACATTAATACTATGTTTTAAAGGAAAAGTTGGTCTTTACCTTTTTCTAGCAGATAAAAGATGTTCCAAAATTTCAGGTAGTAATCCTTTGCGTACTGATTTCTTTACAAATAAGTTTTCAGATGGAGTTTTTATGAAGTTATCTGGACCCAATTGGTCTCGTATGACAACTGATTGCACCAAAGTTGAATAACATAAATTATGAGCCATCATAATTGATGGGTATAGGGATGAAAAGTCAAGAGTTGAAATTGGATCACTATAATATCCCTTTACTGGCTCTATTACAGTTGCTCCAGTAAAATCATCCCCAACTTCTGTTTTCATGGTTGGAATTACATAATCATGTTCAATAGCCTTAAAAAATAAGAATCATATTTGTTATAAAATTCAACAGCAGCACCAAAATAAATTGCGGTTTTACATGCCTAATTTAAAGTTAAGTTCACAATAAGATAAGGCAAAAATAATGATTTTTTTTTCAATCACAACTGTAACCTGGTTTAAAACCAACTTAATATAAACTTTTATTCAATATGTTAAAATTTATTTTGTAATCAAAGGTATAAATAAGAATCCCATTTGAACTTATAAGAATATTATAAAGATTCTTATTCAGTGCTTACTTATAAAACTTCAGAAAATAACTAATGTGCTGTAATACAATCTAATATAGAATACAAAGTAAACATGGGAAGATAAAAAAGTGCCTAGTTTGGTATAAAATGTAGTGTAATGAGCATGGGTAAATTGTAACTGCATGGAACTACTCTTAAGTTCTTTTGTTTCATGTTTTTCGTTATCTAATCATAGTAATAATTAATTATGATAATAAACCAAATTAGAATATTAAATTTATTTAATTGTATTATTTTACCTCAAGTATGTTAGCTGAAATAAAAACAGTAGCTTAATGCATGCTTATAAAAAAATTTTAATTTATTATAACAAAAACTAAAATTATTCACTACATAATATGTATCATTTTATATATATAATTTACTTTTCTTATTTAAAAATTAAATAACCAGAAAATTAGTATTTTCAACTATTTTGTTTCAGAGCATCTTTTAAAAAAAAAATATTGATTGAAAAACCTTGCTGTAGTTGAAAAAAAATTTATAGAAGCTTATGAATAAATTCATTTTAACAACAGCACTTAATAGTAGAAAATGATTAATTACAGGCTTAGAACTAATAACCAACTTAAAAAGAAGCATTACCTTTCGTAAAAGTTGAGAAACAACTTTGATCTGTTGACCTCTACTCAACAAATAACTTAAGGGAACTCCAGTAACACGAGCCATTTCCATATAATTAATAACACACATAAGTTTCTCCATAAGTCTCAGGGGTAACATAGCATCTTTCAAGCAATACACAGCAAGTCTTCTTCGTGTTTGGTCATTTCCATTCTGTAAAATTCAAATTATTAAAACAAATTTACTATACGATTTTAAACTATAGTTATAAAAATATATACATTATTTAAAAAAGCTACATATTTTATATATGAATAATTGCAATATGAAAAAATAACAATACAATAAAATAAAAACCAAAAATAACAATTTACCTGTAAATCTGTAATAATTGAATGTTGCACATCTTCTTTTTGTTCTTGTAGGAAGTGATAACTCACAGCATTTAGTGTATATGACCTAAGCTTGTAGTCTCGTAAAAAGAATCTAGCAAAGAAAATCAATACATTTAATGCTAGTAGAGCAAATATAAACAATAATTTAACAATAAAAATATATATATTTTTAATTTTTAGAATTCTATGAATATAATTTTATTTAACACATAAAAAAAATATAAATGCTAGAAATTTTATGACAAAAATTGGTTAATCAGCCTATTTCCTGTAACACATTCATCAAATATTTTTTTATAGTGTACTAGTAATTTAAGTATAGTTATGTTAAAATTCCGACGAGATATTAATTAGTATTCAGTTTAAATTTTTAGATGTTCAAGTAGTACTAGTATCTAAATAGTAGTCCACTACACAACATAATTTTTATATAAATGTAACTGAATTATTTATTTATTTATTATTTTTTTGGCTATAGAAATTATGAAATATAACAAACTTTTTATAAAATTAACAAGACAATACAGCTGAATATTAAAACAGAACTCTCCTTTTAGAACAAAGCAATGTATAAAAAAAAGATTTACGACATTTCTCTTTTTGTTAGAAGAGATCATTGAAAAGAAAGATTGGAAAATTGTACAAAAACTAGAAGTGTTAATATAAATGCATATGTAACCAATAAAAAACATTGTACCTGCAGCAAATCAAATTGTACTCTTCCTTCAAGATTGATAACCTTATTTTGACGTTTACCCATCTGCCTGGATTGTAATACAGAGTCTTTTATAACAGTTCGGATGTTTTTCATTCGTCCCAAGAATGGAAAACTTGTCACCTTTAAATGAGATGCTCGATTTAAAAGGTATGGGAAATCAAAATTTTGTATATTATAACCAGTTATGATATCAGGATCCACAGTTCGCACAAAGTCAGCCCATTCCTGTAGGAGGTATAAAGGAACTTTTAGAATATGTTAGGTTCATATGCATTGAAATACAAAATGTCTACAACACATAAGTAACTTGCTTTTAACATTTGTTGTTCACTTTGATATGAAAGCACTTGAGAACCAATGATGGGTGCACAAGAATTTAGAGTGAAAACATTACGAATAAAAGGATCTTTTTCTCCTTGACGGATGACCATATTTGCAATTTGAATGACAGGATCATGATTAGCTTCAGGAAAAATACCTGTAGGAAAAAAAAAAAAAGTCTATAGCATATTAAGGTAATCAAAAAAATATATGCAGCACATAGAATCTATAGTATTTTACATTGTCATCTAATATTTTTGCTATTTGTAATGTAAAATGTTAACCTATAATTTATATAAATTTATTTTGCAATTGAGTGGGTTACTTGTTAGGTACCATTAAAATTTTCTAAAGCAGTGTATGAAATAAATTACATCTCTCTTTCTCCAATTTCTAATAAAACTGAAATATAAAATTAGATGAGGGCTTTAAATATTTTTATCACATATCTACTAAGTAACCTTAATAAATTTAACATACATGCATGTACACATATTAGCAGGTGATCCAACATAGAATGTTGGAATATGCAGATGTAAAATAAGTCTGCTTTGAAAAAGTCGCATGATCTCCATAATGTGTTATATTTTAACACATAAATCGAAAACATAGTGTCAATTTTTTTGAATAGGTAGTAGCCTCAAATAATATAATCACACCCAGTTTACGCTATGTAAAATCTCTTATATCCTCTCGAGATCTGAAATTTTCAA
The DNA here is from genome assembly GCA_021605095.1 of Caerostris extrusa. Lineage (NCBI taxonomy): Eukaryota > Metazoa > Arthropoda > Arachnida > Araneae > Araneidae > Caerostris > Caerostris extrusa. The sequence continues at coordinate 46,832 of BPLR01005952.1, forward strand.
TACAAAATCTATCAAAAGTTTTCCTTTAATGTGAAAGTACTAATAATAAAAGCAGCACTAAAACAATTTATCTGGCTTAGGGTTAAGGTGCCAAAAAATAAACACTCTCTAAAATTTCAAAAAAAATAAATAAATAAAATTTAAGTTACCTTTACGACCAGCACATTCAATATCAAAACTTAAAATACGCAGAGGTGCGATTTTGGACCAATCTCCTTCTGGTTCATGTGAAATTAAATTATTCCAATCAACTTCAATTTCAATTTGACATCGAGAGGTAGGACTTCTAGATCCTCCAGAAGTGAGTAAGTTATATTTTTTTGCTGGTATTTCTATCCAGTTGCATCCAACTATTTTAGTATCTACCATAAACCTGAGGGATCAGAAATAACATTTTTTTTTTTAACAAGAAATATCAGAGCATAAGATCAATTATAATTATACAGACAATTTGAAATTCTACTAAATTTTTATTAAGTTACCTATACTCTTTATGCCTTAATTTTAACTTATTAAATAAGAATTTGCCAAAAATATGTTTCTTTGATAAATTAATAAAATCAACATTTTAAAAATATGTAAATGAAATTTTAGACATTGTATTCAAATATTTTATGACAGATCTTAAGTTTAGTGCATGTCAAAACCAAAATATATGATTATTTATAATGTGTTGAAAACTAGAAAATAATAATTATTGTTAATCACAATTCATAACATTTTTCCTAATAGTATATTAGGTAAAATCAATATTTTTATATTTAATCAAATTGCAATTCAATTTAATTATTTTACATTCAAATATTTTAATTAAGGTATATTTGATAATTAAATTTTGGATTTATACATTTATAATTTTGTTATATTTTAGTGTATAATAAATAAATGTTTAAAATCAAATGTAAATTAACTCTTGTTTAATAAGATTCTTTAGAATCAAGAATTCATTATATGAAGCATTATTTTTATTTTAATAAATTATGATGAATATTTTTTACAAATTTTAATTTCAGGATTATATATAATAGAAATATTTATAGTTTGATATGTACATTAAGCATATGATTACAATAAATAAAATATATAATAGTAATTATTTTTATTTGCAGCTTTCTCCTAAATAAAAGCGAATCTATGCAACTCTCGATTTCAAGAAATCTGAACATAATTCCATAAATATTTTTGAATCTAATATATAAGTTAACATAAATGGTATAAATGCCTACAGCAAATATGTGAAATAAAATTAGAAATGCATTATCATACCTAATTTCAAAATTTATATTAGTTTCAAACACAGGAAATGTCTGCATTCCAGAATCATTCCACTTTATGCCATTTTCTAACAAACGACCTGCAGCTGGTAGAAATTTTGGAAGTAAAACTGTGACTTTCAAAAATGGTCTTTTACCACCTTTGGTGTACCCATAAATATCTGCAAAGTGAAATACATTTATATACAAAAGAAAATTTCATAACATTTACTATTATTACATTAATAAAAGATGAAATTAAATACTAACTCTCTTTCTGTACTATTTCCACAGCAAGCACAGCATCTCGGATGTTTTCTTTATTTGATTTCATATCAGATATCAATAAAGAATTCAAAACTTCCTTTAAAAAAAAAACATTTGCATTTCATCAATTAAAAATATTTTAAATTTTTGTGTTTTAACAAAACTATTTTAAATTATTAAAAACTAATGCATAAATACTTCAGAAAAAACATTTCAAATTTTAGAAATAATCAAAATATATTTAGAAATAAAGGATAATTTATTATTATAAAATTCCATACAGCAATTTAAACAACATAATCAATAATTTAAGTTGTATTAAATTTACATTTACTGCAACACTTGATGGAATTTTAAATTATGATTATCTATTTTTTTATTTAATAAAACAATATAATTTTTTTTTAAATGTCAAATGATTCAAATTATTTCCCGTCCCGTGAGTAAATAAATTTCATTTTATTTACTCACGGGACGGAAATAATTTGAATCATAAATTTTCATTTTATTTACTCAGTACTAATAAAAAATTGAATATTAATCAGGATTCAAATGAAGAAATGCATCTCTGGTGGATTTTTAAGAACTGACCAACATTTTCATTATATACATGGAAAACCTCCTTTGAGGTCACATCAAAATATATTGTCAAAATGCATTTTAGTACATCATTTTAATTATTGTTAACTAGAATAATTTAAAAATAAATAGTTCTTCTTCTTCATTATAACTATCTTTCTTCAAACATGACAACCTTTTATTTTCAAAATTTAAGGTTAACATAAATAAGATTTTAAAAATTTTGTTTTTAAAAATGTTACATACATACAATATAAATGTTACACATATATGAGATGTAAATCATTGCCATCTGCAGCCATTGTGGAAGCTGTTGATTTAAGCAACTATAAACAGTCTAATGGGGTAGAGCACCATCTTGTTAAACAAGAAATTCATACTATCCTCCCATAGTTCTAAAAATAATCAAACTTGCAACATGAACAGATAATTGCTATCTGTTACCATTTTCTCAGAGAAAAAAATGGTTTATACAAATTTATTTGTGGCAAGGGACAAAAAAAAAAAACTTTCACAAACTTCACAATTGCATGGGAAACTAGTCTCACATCAGCTTTGTGAAAATTAACTTAATGTTGCTTTGTCTGTGAATATCAGTTTCTTGTTGAAATCTTCACATTGCAAAAGCTTGCAAAAAGTCAAACCAAAAATTTTATCTACCAGATTAAAATTTTGGAGTATTTGCAAGTTATAGGGCAGCATTTTTAATTCCTTTCCAAAATTATCGGAATAGTTTTTAGGAAATTTCCAGTTTATAGTTTCAGCCCAAGAATTATGGGTTCGACTTCCAAGACAACTCAGCCTCCTCTTATGTGCCATTTCTCCAACTCACTTGGTCAGAGCCACTTTTCTTTTTGAAAAGGCAAATACAATATGTTTTTGAGGCTTGGTGCTTTATTTCAGTAGTGATTTTTAAGCACAGAAACAACAAAAAATAACATTAAGCACATTCTAATGTATTTTTTTTTTTTCTATTACAATTGCCACTTTTAATTTCAATCACTGGGGAGTGTTGCTATCTACTGAAAAGGCGAAAGAACTTGGAAACTATTTAATATTATTTTTATGTATCATAGAATTTATAAGAAAAGTTTGAGAATATAAATTTTTAATACCTGGTCATTCATTTTTTAACCCTGTATATATTTTAAAAATAAATGTAACTTTTTATTAAAAATGTTTTTCATGTACAATTGGCTACATTTTAAATATCTATTCAAATTTTACAAAGAATTGGTAAAATTAAATATTGCGAGACAGAGTTTTTAAAACATATCTATTTCATTTGATTCCTTATTCTGCATATTCCACTTTTATGAAAATATTTTTTTTTTATATTGTCAAACAAAAATATTCAATAATAGAATTCTCTATTTTGTTATGCTAAATGTTTGCAAATACAATTAACTAAATTTAATGATACATATATTTTATATATTTCAGCTATGATAGAAATGAATAAAACTGTGTCAGACATTATATTTTTACGCATTCTTCTCCTTCATAACATTAATTTTATGTGTTAATTAATTTTATACTCGAATATACACTGATTTAATACAATTTATTATACTGTTCCAGATTTATAGTAAAAACTTACCCTAAACTTAGCACAGTCAGATTGTTGGAAATTATCTGGAGCAGGTAAAAAGAAGTAAGGTAAAAAGCCATGTACATGACAAAGTAAACTATGTCCTTCCATTGAAACACCAAACATTCTCACAATTGGAACGGTTCCAGATTTACAACCAGACATACCAGGTATGGCTTGGCCTAAATAATAATCTATATCCAATTGTTGGAAAACAATTGAATCAGTAGATGGTTCAATTTTTGGAAATGGTGGGCGAGTCCATTTGATATTGGCAGATGATTGAGAATCAATGTCTTCTCTAAATTATAAATACATTATATTTTTAAAAATTCTTCAATTAAGATAATTTGGACAAAGACTTCATGAATTAAGATAAACATTAATTTCATATTTATCTCTATCTTAAATATGCTTTTCCCCTCATTTCACATTTTTTTTAAATCAATAACATAATTAATATTTTTTAAAAAGAATTGAAAGATTTTTTTTTCCTTCAAATCTTAGAACAAATAACAGAAACAGAAAAATTATTATCAGATTAATAATAAAATTTCAGCTATATTTAAATTCGGTTTACGAAAAAAAATTACAAAATATATTTTATACTAAATAAATTAAGAAAATAATTATACTCCAGATATAGAAGTAATATGTATATCGTTACAAATACCTATGTTTATTTATAAGAAACACATTTTCAGATACAAGTATCAATTCCGTAATAATAATCTATTACAGAAATCTAAAAATTGTATATTTTAAATTACAAGGTAAATATATATACCTTTCAATATCTTTAATAAGATATAACAGAATTAGGTAATAAATATTATTAGCAATTACTGAAATCAAATAATTTTATTAATTACATAAGTATTTGACATTTTAAAGTACCATTATTGTAACACAAACATTTATAGTTAAGTAATAAAAATTTCATATGTGCAGAGCAGATTTTATAATTTTTAAAAAACCTTTTAACAAAACGTTTGTTTTTAAATATAAGATAAAATCAATAACAAACAATGTTTTTAATTTGAATGACATATACATTAAAAAGTAACACTGAAAAAAAAAAAAAAACATTTCAAATTACACTAAAATAACAAACTACATAAAAATAAGAAAAGATCAAGAAAATAGCATTACAAGGATAAAAATAATTTGTACAAAAAATAGCACATATATAAGTAATAATAAATAACATATTTAAGTAACCAACCATTTGAATCTAAGGATTCTAAAGACTGAGCTTGAAATTCTTCTTCTAAGTCATCCATAAGAGCTAATTCTTCTTCAAAATTGCTTCTTTCAAAGTCATCATCATCATTTGCTTTCTTAAAAACTTTTTTAGCCGATCCTTGGCTACTTGAGAATGATTTACGTTTTGTATCCATAATTTATATTCTGTCTAGTCCAGTTTATTATGAAGAAATTTTATATTTAAAAATATAATATCTGAAAAAGAAAAATAAGTTCATAAAATTTATATTGTATTTTAAAAATTCATTTTTTTTTATTCTCGGTAACACAGATAAAGATAGCATTTAACATAAAATTATATATATCTTTTGGATTTAAGCATATACACATATATACTATATATATATATATGTATGACTTATGTATTAAGTATGACTTATAGCAGCTCATACTTTTAAAAAATATGTTAATCACACTGAATTAACTTCACACTAGCATGTCACAGTAATCATAATTACAATTATAAACTAAAATTAGATAACGTAAAAGTATTCATTCTATTTGTTCAGGCATACATAAAGTTATATAAATATTTATTATTTAACTTATAGGTTTAAATTCTGTAAATTCAGAATAAACAATCTAAAAAAAATTGAACAATATATAAAACCTACTTTTATCATTTTGCAATGTATTTATTTTTAATATACAAGCATAATTAAAAAATTTAAGTAAATTACAATATTTACTTGCATGCAAAGCAAATTTATCCTTCAAAAATAGCTTGTAAAAATTTGCATGTTATACATCAACAAAAAGTTTTTAAATAAACAACTTTTTCTGACTTTCTACGCATTTAATTAATTATGATATTCAATACAAGTGTTTATTTTTCGTAAACAGAATATTAAAAAAAAAAAAAGAATGGTCTCATATGAGCAAATAAATGACGAATCATACTTTTAAAATTCGCCGAAATTTATTTTCTTCAGATAAATATACAAAAATACTCTACAAAATATATTAGGTAAGTAAGTACTTTTAAGTTTAACAATACAAAGCTACTGACTTTTAATAACATAAATAGAGCAGAAAGATATTATTTCAAAAAAATTACTCTTTCATTTATTTATAAGCAAAAACGTAAAATCTATCAACGTCGCCAAGTATCAACATTTTAAAAAGGAAAACAAATGCTTTATAAACATTTCAATTGCTAAATTATAAGCAAATTAAAAAAAAGAATGCAACATATTATACAAAATTAATTTTTGAAATTCATTAAATACCTTTTTAAATTTATGGCAAAAGAATCAATTGTTACTGACAGGTTTTGTTTTCACTCCTTTCTTTCGCAATCTTCTTCCCGCTCAAAATAAAACCAATCAAATAAAAGTAACTTGATTGCATTCACCTCAGTTCACATGAAACACTAAAAATAATTTTTGAGATGAAATAGAGAGTAGATATTTCTTTATTTCAACAGATAGATACAAAAATGCAACTGACTAATATTTTTCATTTTGTGTTGCTTGAATTTCTCTATTTTTGATTAAAGATAATTTAATAACTTTTTATGTTTGATATTTAATGACGTGAGGATTAACTGAAGTGAGTTTAGCTCTGTAGAAAGTAAACATTGTCACGTGTTTATAACGTACACATCATCATTTTCGGTTTCACATACTTTCATGAATACATTTTTATCTATAAATCAAATAGAGCAAACTGCTTTACAACGATTTTAAATCGTCAAATTAAAATCTTTTATATGTAATTTTTCTATTTTTTCATAAGTTCGAATAATTTAACTTAAGTTTCCTTGGAAATCATTAATTTTTAAAAAGTTATTTGGGTAGATTAAGTTATAACAACCAAAAAAGTAAGCATACATTTCTGAAGCTAATATCCAGACATAGGGAATTTCGTTTTAGTTTCACTATCAGTTTTAGTTGGCAAATAGGTGCAATGATGCATTTTTTTTTATATTAACCTAAAATTTTATTTCAAAGTAATTATAAAAAATATTTTTTAAATAATAAGAGATTTTAGAAATATGTATTAAATAAACTTTTTAAATTTTAATTTGTGGGTTATCATAACAAAAACATTCTTTCATTTTTTTCTAGTTAAATGCAGTTCCTGTATTTAATTATGATATAAACATTAATTGATATTTTACAATTTGATGGTTAGAATTACAAATGTTAATAATGATTTGTCTGTGAATTATTAAATGATTAAAAAAAGGACACTGTAAATTATTTTTGTTGAATACATAGTTTTTATCTTAAAACTGTTATATTTTGTAATATATGCTATTTCAGATTTAATTATAAATATATCTGCTTTTTAATGGTTTCATTTTTTGTTGTTGTATATAAATATGCAACAACAACATCAAAGAAAAAAATTCACTGAGCTGATATTAAATATAATTAGATTTGAAAACTAGATTTAAAAATAAAACTAAACTAAACCAACTATTTTTTTCTGTTTAAAATACATTTGCTATCAAGCTTATTAAACTGGCACTCCTATAAATAACCATCCTGATGATTTATCTTACAAAGTGGTTATCGTTATGATTATAAATGATTTATCGTTTAAGAGTGGTTTAACTTCATTTTTAAGTAAAAGACTTCATGAAAGTACTACTTCTTATGGCTAAGCACAAGACTGAGATTTAATGAGTGTTAAATGTATATATAACTTATATTGACTAATTTCGTTTCTTCATATGTAAATGCTTTACAATTTTATTATTTTTTAAAAACAAACTGAATAATATTTTGGATATTATTAAATGTGTTTTTAGACTATCTGTTCTTTTAAATATTATCTAAATATATTACAATTTATGCCATTTATTGCAGTTCTTATTTAAAATGGCATTGCAAGCAGCTAAGAAAATTTTAAGGGCGCAGCTAAAAGAAACATTAAAAAATTTACCAGCTGAAGAAAAATCACAACAATCTGAAATTGTTGTTAAAAAGGCAAATTTTTTTTTATCATAGAATTATTTTGGTCTCTGATTATTATGCAAAATTTATTATATGTTTTTATTATTATTATTGTTTATTTATTTTTATTAATGAATTAATTTATTATTATTATTATTATTTTGGAGAATAAAAGATATGTTTTGGAATTACTTTCAGTTATTTCAAAGTAAAAAATATCAAGAAAGTAAAAGAATAAGTGTTTATTTGAGTAGAGATATCGAAGTAGACACCAGAGCTGTGCTTTCAGATATATTCAATTCAGGAAAAGAATGCTTTGTTCCAAGATATGAGTGAGTAAAGTATAAATTGTATTTGTGATGATTCACAATATTTTGAAATTGTTAAATTTATGTATATTATTGATCTATTGTTGCAATAAATATAAAGAATTTTTAAAAAACTGTAAATGTAGTTTGTAATAATTTAGTACAATAAATGATTCTTATTCTAATTGTTAAGAATGTTTTTAAATAACTAAAATCTAAATATCTTTAATATGTATAGGCACATTACTAATTTGAGTTTATTTTATTTTCATTACTTTTTCTGAAATTGAAGTTTTCTTCCAGCTTTCTAATATAACTTTGTAAGAGAAAGTATTACACAAATTTTTTTGAATAATCTGTATACAAAAATTCAATTTTTAAGTAAATGTAAAATTTAATTTTGTATTTGATTATTCATACTGAGATTATTTGTTAATTCAATTTTTTTTTAATTGAATAAATCAATATTAAAATTGTTAGTTGTAATAAATTAAAAAAAAAATTATAAGTGAGAATTTGCAATAATTCATTTCTATTAGATGGTATACCTATTAAATAAAAAAGTGTGATCACAGAAGTACAGACTGAAAAGTGATTGAAATATTCCAAATCATAAAGATATTTTGCTATGACAAATTTAATTAAATGAGATGGATTGCACTTCTTGAATGTGTTTTCTTATAAGTATAGAATTCATGTATAATAATGAAATGCAATTTTAATTTTGGTGTAATTATTTTTGACTGTATTTTTTTAGGATATACTAAACTAAACAATGATTAATAATTCTGAATCTTTCATTTTATGTAAAAAAAAAAAAAAAAAAAACTAGAATAAGACAAAATTTTTTGTCTGTATTTATTAATTTTACCATTTTTTTAAAAATTGTTTCATACCTTCTATGAAGAAAAATAAAAGAGTACTGCTTTATATTCTATAAAGTAATTATAGATTTTAGATTTTATTTGAATTTATAACATTTTGGTTCTTTTATAAAATTATGTATTCTGAAAATGATGAAATATTATTAAAATATTTAATGAAAAAATTAAAAATATATTTTTATTTTAATTGTTATTGTATCTACATTTATCCTGTTTTACAAATAACAAATTAAAATATGTTGTCTAGTTTAAAATAGTAGAAAATTAATACAATATTTTTTTTTTTTTTCAGTTCCAAAACTACAGCCATGGATATGGTAAAAATAAATTCGTTACATGAGTTTGAAAATTTGCCTACTACATCTTGGAATATCAAACAGCCAAGATATTCAGATGATAACTTTCAAGATGCTTTAACAACAGGTGAATAATTCTTTTTTTTTCTTGCATCTGTCAAAATGATTTATCCTATAGAATTCTATAATAATATATTTACTCTCAGAAACTTATTTAATAAAAAACAATTAAAATTAATAAATGCAACTTAATAAAGTACAAATATTTTTACATATACTCATGTTTTACTTCTTTTTTTTCATATAAGAAGGTTATTTATTATGTTTTTCAGTGACTTTAAAAATTTCATAGGTTTGATTATAAAAAATACTTTATTTTTACCGTTTTGAATTAGAAATATATTTATTATTTTTAAAAGGATTGGGTATTCTTCTCATACATGATTTGTTTTAAGTTATAATAAATTTAAAAAAATCAAAAATGGTGGCGGATCACGTCAAAATCAAACATAGATAAATTTATTGAAAAAATTATTTAAATAATTTATTGTTGTATATGATGGAAATGCCATTATTTTAAAATGACAAAATATCTTTGTTACAGGAGGTTTGGATCTTATAATTGTACCTGGCATTGGTTTTACAAAAGATGGACATCGTATTGGTAATGGTAAAGGATACTATGACATTTATTTAAAATTATGCAAGGAAAAACTAGGTGATAAGTTTTCAACTGTAGCACTAGCTTTTCGAGAGCAAGTGGTGCCATCTATCCCAGTTAGTGAATATGATATAATGATAGATGATGTTATTTATGCAGAATAACATGTTTATTCACATTAGTTTGTTATAATCATTTAACATAAAAATGATAAAAAGCATTTTATATTTACACAAATGCATCAATTTTTTTAAATATTTTATTTTTATGTATAATTTTTTAATGAAATATTTTTTTAAAAAATATATTGGTTTTATTTTTTCAAAATAACAGAAATTTTTTTAAAATTTTAGTTAATTGTTACTTATTTATAATTATAGAATGCACTATAGGTAATTATGTTCCTATATTCATATTTATTTTTTGAATTTTCAATATTTGGAATGTTTGACAATTATCTACTTGTATAAATGTAAAGTCTTACTTAAAATATAAAAACTATAATTTTACATTAAAAGTGAATATTTTTGTACAAAGTGTATTTTAAATACTTATAATATATAACACAAGACTTTGTATTTTTTAATAAATTGTCTTCTATAAATCATAATTGTTTTAAGCGCTTAAGATTTTTTTAAAAGTATTTTTCTATAAAACTTATTATTTTATATTAAGAATAAACATGGTAAAATTTCGTTTAACCAACATTTCTGTAAAAAAAATTTGTATGTTTTTAAACTTTAAAAAAAAAATACTGCCATTTTTACTTACAATTCAGATTTCCCATGTATATAAATGATAGTAATATTACAAACTTAATCAATCACTATGATTATTTAAAAGCCTGTTAGAATTTTATTTATAGTTTATCTTGTTGTATTACTACTAATTATTTTTAAGAGGTTGCTATAAGCATTTTTAAAAACATATCATGTTTATACTATACTGTTTTATAGCATTCTTTATTTACATATTTTATATAACAATAAAAATATGCTTTTATATTTCAGGAAATAAAATAATTCTTATTTTCAAATTAATACTTTATTTATCAAAATCTTAAAAAAAAAAATACAAGTGACTATATAGTTTCTTTTTCTGTGTGATTTTTTGGATATTCATGAGTTTTAATGCCAATAGATGAATTTATAATTTCGCACAATAAAAGAAATCAATGTATAAATATAAGACTTTTGTAGGAATTTTTCAAAATACATTGAACCTGCAATGTTTAAATATTTTTTGCAGAGTTCTTTTATAATATGCTTCTTTTTTTATTTCAGTACAATAAATATATTCTGTATTATCATAATCTTTAAAGCACAAAATAAAATGCCTTTAAAATATCGAGTCCAAATCTTCTTATATTGTTAATGTTGTGGTTTATTTTTAAATCCTATTCCAAGCCGATATCATGCTCTTCTTATTCTCAGAAAAACAAATGTCAATGCCACAGCTATGCCAACAACTAATATTATTCCAATAGCCATGCCAACCATGTTTAGAGCTCTTTTCTTTTTTTTTTTTGTAAATAGCTTCTTCTATAATGAGCCTCCCAATCTCTGAAATTAATTGGATAGGATCGATAAAGTTCATCCATCTAAAAAAAAAAAAAAGAAATAATTATATGTATAACAGTCATTAAAACAGCTCTTAATTTTATATTTACTTAAATCTTTTTTTAAAAATATTTGATTCTAATATCAATATTTTAATAGTATAAAATTTTTAAAATGACAATATAGCATGTATAATAAGCAATGATTAAATCACAAATTACTTATGTATAAGTTTCTCAGAGAACAGAAAGTGATAGAGTATGACTTTATGCAATTAGTTAAAAAAAAAAATACAATAATAATATATTTTGTATTAAGTGTTTTTAATTGTTTTGTTTAAATCAAAAATAAAAATTATCTGTATACAATCCTTTTAATAAAACAATATTACTTTCATTCCATAGGCATGTATGTATTTTATCATTGCTATGTCAATATTCTTTTATCTTAATCGTGAGTTGCATTTCTAGGACTTTTAAAAATATAAACTGCTTATGCATCATACAAAAGAAAAATAAGAAAACACCCAAATAGTTATACAGATTTTGCAATGTCTGATAAAGTGCATGTTAAACTGTCATTTTAAGCATTATTAAAAGTTGAATTGAAATTCTTTTAAATTTAATCTCAAGATTATTTTACCAATGAGTCTATAAGCGTAACTAAAAATCAGTCTACTTAATCCTCCAATTTGTCACTTTGCTTATGGCATCCAGTAATTAATATGGAGAACCAAAAGTTACCAAATATTGTATATATTAAGATGCATTTTAACATTGAAATTTACCATTTTTGAAATTGATTGCATGGATGTTTGCTGAAAAATGAGCAATTACAAATTTTCACAATATGTTTCACTTGCATATAAATTGAATTGAAGTTGATAATATCCATTTATTTAAAAATATTAGGTTTCTCCAATCTTATTTATTTATTTTTATATATATTATTTATAGGCAAACAACAATTTTTCAATGTTTACAATATTTTTTAAATTCTCTGTTAGTAGTTTCAGTGGTACAAGTGAAACTTCTTCAGTTTAAAATACTTTAATCACTTGGACAAATCTTGGAACATTCTGGTCATCTTGATCAATATCATCTCCATTATTATTTTTTCTATCTTGTAGTCCCTTCTATGTGTTAAGAAATATTTCAATTTCCTTATGATATGGGAAAAGAATTTCAAAAACTCTCATCAGGAAGATTTACTGGCAATGTGAGTCTCTTATACATTATGACAATCAACATAGCTTCCCCTTGTTTCTGAAAGCAGTGACTGTAACAGAAGCCATCAAAGGATTTGAAAGCATCGCTTTTACAATATAACAAATGTTTTGTCACAATTATCATTAAAACGTTTTTTTTAGTAGTTTATTTTTTTGTGTGTAAAATCGCTGAGAATTACTGTAAACTAGTGATATTCTGGAGATCTATAAAATGTTTTTGGGCAATTGATGTGGAAAAATATTCTATAAGGGAATAATCTAAGCAGGTTTTATTTTTGCATTGTTAAAATATATTAAAAACAGAGGATTAAAATGAGAAAAGAGTAAGGAAATTAATTTAAGTTTTGCGGTATCAATACTGACGTAACTTTTGTTTACGTACATTGTGTAAGTACATTTTATTTTATACACACTGCACTTGCAATTTCATTGTAAATTATCATGACAAAAATTTCAAATCATTAACTATAAACAGGACTTGAAGGTAGATACCTAAATTGCCCTTATTTTTACAATTATATCAAACCATAAAAAAATATTTTTCACTAGACAAATCTTATGAAAATATTCATATTTTTATTTCTTTTTTTTTTTTTTGCAATTTCATAAAATATGTAAAAGAATGTAAACTTTTGTATGAAGGTTAGAAACAAACTAAGAAAAATAGAATGTAGATTGAGATTTGAATTCAAACTAAAACATTCTTGATAAAAGTTATCTCCAAATTGCAATAACTTAAAAAAATATTTACAAATATTTTTTTTTTTTTAATATATGTGTACATTTTTATTAAATTCGTGTTGGATCATTTTCTATGTTTTTCAGAAGAATGAAAAAGGAAAAACTAACATTTATTTTAAATAAACTTTTCAATGAAACATGGAAAATTTTAATGTCTGGAATTTCAGAAATGTAATACAATGAAATTTTAAAACCAACATATTTAAGTTTTGTTATTTTTTTCTGGACAATATAAAAAAAGTAGTTCATTAAGCAGATGAATGAAATAACAATGCCACTTACTTTTATGGGTTCTTTCAGTCCTCTAGGAATCAATGGAGGGGACATTTTGGATTTCAAACCATTTTCTTTGATTCCCTGACTATTGCTTAAAGCATGGCCATTGAGATGTGGCAAACTCATGACAAAGGCTGCATTAATTGGCTCTCCATTCACCAACTTTTCCCCATCTTTGCCTAGACGAAAAGGGACTGAATGCATATGTCTGTGTTGTGACACATCTGTATCTGAAGCAAACTTGACTCTTCTGTGTGACAAGCAGTGACAAGGACATGTGTGACTTCCCATATGTGGTGGGTGAATTCCATCTTTATCAAGTGCTGATTCCAAGCAGTGTTCACATTTGCATTTTTTGGGCTCTCTGAGTGATCTCCTCTCGGATAAAGATTTCTTTAAAGGGTTTGAATCAGAACTGTCGGTTTCTCTAGAGCTTCCATCTGGTGAATACCTTGTGTTCGACCCTTCTTTGCTGGTCCCCTTTTGTGAAGTTGAGTAACTTTTATCTTCCGATGCTCTTTTACGTTTGGGTGGATTTTCTAAAAGAATTCGCGAGTTTGTGTAAGGTGCCCATGAGTGCCTAGCCCTGGCTACATCTGGTGGATAGTACATGGGGTAGAAAACGTCATCATCAGAGGATGGAAGAAAGGAATTTCCATGATGATGATGATGCATGCAGGAATAACACATCCCTGATATTTGGGGAAGGTATACATTATCATAGCTCCAGTGCCCTGGTAGGAGTTGGTGAAACGCCAAAGGTCTGTGTGCATTTTCACATAACTTGCATTTATGGGTGTCGTGGGATTTTTTAGAATCAGTTGATTCTTGGTTACTTGTGGTACTGTTTCTTTTCGATTCTTTTTCAGATGGATGTTTACTGCGATGCTTTCTTGGTTTAAAGCTAATTGAACTGGAGGCACTCGATTCATCTTGCCTAGTTACACCGTTAGAATCTCTTTGAGAAGAAGATTGGGAAAAGTATAAAGTCTTTGGTGAAGTCGAACTAGAAGTACTTTTTCGGTCTAAGGATTTAGGTCTGGTTTGCGGTTGGTCATCCAAGGCGCTATCTGTTCTAGTCACTGTTTCATTGACGACAGCTTCTCCTTTATTTGGCACTTTGTTATGGAGAGCTCTCGTTAGAGATTTCATCAGATCACTTTTGGTCTTTTCGATCTCTCGATCTGTGGATGGCTTTGCTTCAAGAGAGTCTAAAAACATTTCTGCTGACTGCTCGTTGCCCCTCTCCAACAACTTCTGCAATTTCTCTCGCACCAAAGAATTGGGCCTCCTTCCTTCATTCTTCGATCTGTCTTCGGTAGTGCTGGACATGGTGAGGCTGTCGAAGGGTTCCTGCGAAGAATCGCTGCCTCCTTCGCAATGGCTACTGTAAGAATTGGCACTGTAGGTGTGGCTGCAATTGGAGGAATTAGACGACAGGACAATAACGTCTTCGGGATATGACACTCTGTGGACATCGACGGACACGACAACTTCTTCTGGCTGTGAGTACTCGTCCGAGTCCGAGCTCATGTGTCGAGCTTCCAGAGAGCCCACATCGTCGGTGAGGCTGTCTGCTGTGGTGACGCTCTTGAAGTGGCTGCTGGAAGAGTAACCAGTATCGTCTGATGCACGAGTCTCGTTCTCTCTTCTTTCTTCACTGAGGGATCTCTTCAGATGGATGTGGGAGGACACAACACTCTTGGCGTCTTCATGTTCCTCATCCTCGAAGATGGGATTGACTCTGTTGACTG
Organism: Caerostris extrusa; assembly: GCA_021605095.1. Lineage (NCBI taxonomy): Eukaryota > Metazoa > Arthropoda > Arachnida > Araneae > Araneidae > Caerostris > Caerostris extrusa. The sequence continues at coordinate 62,398 of BPLR01005952.1, forward strand.
AATAGACCTCGGGGAAGGGAGATTTAGTGAGGTGGCTACAGTAGAGGGGATCATCAGTGAGCACGAAGGGCAAGGGCTCCCTGTGGGCTTGCCAATGGCTGAGAAGGAGCTTCAGCATCGTGTAGAGTTCCTTCCACCCTGTTGACAGAAGATGATAAACATTAGTTATAAGCGAATATTAAACAAAGTATAAAAGTAAAATATTTTAACACTAATATGAATTGCTAAAATTGGATATTTTATTCGGTTTAGTACTGGTTGTTTATTTAAATCCTGTATAGATTTTTGTACCATACTGAGATAGCTAAATTTCTATTTCGCTACACGAAAAGTATTTAAACAGTATTTATACAGTATTAGTTCAAGTATAAATAATTTACCTGGATACCATATCAAAAATCAAATAAATACCATAATCGTATGGATACCATATAAATTCTACATTTGTTTTAATCTCATTTGAACAGATATCATGCAATGCAAATTCAATATTGTTAACTTTTTTTTTTTTTTTATGTATGATGTACGAATTAATGCCGCCTGGGTTTTTGATGGATATAAATATAAGAAATTAAAAGTAATAAATGATACAAACGTAAATAATTTTTTTCTTTTATAATTACAATACTTGTGAACAATATAAAGCAGTTTTAGTTTTAAAATTAACAATACTAATTTTATCCTACAAAAATAATTAAATAGTTAATTTTGTGGAGTTTTTCGACTTAATTTATTTGAAAATAAAATGATTGGAAGAAACATGAGAATAAATGTATTTTTTTTCCACTTAAAGATGTCGTCTGCAGATAATTTATTTTATTTAAGTATGTAATTTTAATTGTTATCGAATTTCCAATTCAATTTTTTTTTTTTTCGTTGTTGTTGTTGTTTTTGTAAGCACAGTCTTCTTATTGTTTTCCTGTGGTTCTAACAGGATGTAAACAAAAACGAAATTGGGTGATTTTTTTTTTTCCGCTCTTCCGTTGAAATATTCCATCTGGGTGGCGGTAACAGCCAGCGTAAAAAAAAAAATATATATTTCCCCAGCGGACACGGTAAACAAAATGTTGTATGAAGAAAAGACTTCCGAAAACAAAAAGGGTGACGGAAAAAAGAAGTAACAGAGGAGAAAAAATGTAGGGATTTAGTGATATTCACGGTTGACGAATTGCGGAATGTAGGTGAAATAATTTTTTTCCAATATTCTCAGTAAGTCTTGGGAAACTTGTAAAAATAATTCGTAGCGAATTTTTAGCATTTTTCTTTAGTAGTATTAAGAGTTATTTTTAGTGTTAATTGTCAAAGGTGATTTTTACTAATAGTATTTATTTATTTCATGATAATTCATTCGAAAAATAAAATTAAATGAGTGAATAGAAAAATTATTATTTTTAAATGTTGAATACAAAATTTTTTTCCTTTAAAATTATTTAACATACATTTATAAAATTACTTTATATTTTTATAAAATTATAATTTTTTTATAATTAAATTATTTTAATTATTTAATTAAATTAAATTTAATTTTTTTATATGTTAAAATAAATTTTTACCAGCACATTAAAAAAGTATAAAAAAAAAACTATCATGAATAATTTTCAATATAAAAAATTAATAAAAATTTTTTCTTTTCTCATGATATTAAAACTCTTCATATCATATGAAATAAAACATTCATATAATATTCCACATCTGCTAATATAATTTAGCTATTTATTCTAATGTAATATTGCCATAAGTTTTTTTTTATCACAGAATTTTGTAATTTCTGATAATTATAATTACAGAGGGAAAATAAACAACAGATAAAAATATCTTTTAACGTTTTAAGAAAACTGGAAAAACCACATATTGCACACAGTAAAACTCAATACAATTGGGGGTTTTTTTTTCCTACACAATTTTCTGCATGACTAATGTAGAAATATAAAAAAATTCGGTAGATATAGAAATATAAACATTCTGCACTGAATTTTCAAATCACACAATGTCAAGGTTACACTTTTTAACATATACAATAGTTACTAATGATAATATTAAAGTACATGCCAATGCTTAAAATGATTCTTATTCGTTAGTTAATTATATCGACGACCTCAAACTTGTTTACTTGATTTAGATATGTTAATTTTAAGGTAATTTATGTTACTTAAAAGTAGTTTAGGTTCAAAACATACAGCTTATCACTATGGAATTAATCAATTTTTGTACAATATTTTTTTTTTCTTATCCCACTTGGTGACAGCAACAACTAGACTAAGTCCAAGAGCCCGTGTGGTCTCATGGAAGGAGAAAAAAAGGGGAGCAGCTTCTGTTGTGATGGAGCACCGTAGATAGAGGGTCTGACTTGGCTCCGTGTCGCTGACTTTTTACATGGTAAGGTTGTCAGCCCTACGTCTAACGCTCTACAGTCATATTAGACCGGGGCCTACGAGTTAAAGTGAATTCCGAACTACAAAAAACATCCTTGCACCTCCGGGACTCTGGGAACCTGAATCCCGGCACCGAGTGCTAGTCACTCGGTGCCGGGAAAAAAGTCTGACTTGGTAGCTCAGGTAAAAGCCTGACTTGGCTCCGTGACGCTGAAGAAGGAGGGCAGTGCCTTGCGGGAGGTTTTAGGGAAACTACTCCATTTGCGTATCGTATGGGAGAAAACTCCCACCAGGTAGTCCCACTAACGAGGTAAGATGCTGAACACCTGCTGACAATTTTATAAAGATGATAATTTACAGCAGATTTTGTGATCTTTATCGATATTATTTCATGTTTAAATTAAGTAATTTAATAACTTATATATATATAATAATAATAATAACGTACTATTTTAATATGTACAATAATTTGATTTATTTTTTGAACAAACTAAAATATCCAACATATTTCAAGAATAAATCGCTTTAAGTTTATCATTAATTTTACATTCAAGTTCTTTTGAAATATAACATGCGGAAATATTTTTTTAACAACGACGGACATAAATATTAATGAATTTCAGCCTTAATTTCACGAATTCTATGCGCATACAACAAGAATTCGATGAATAATAAATGTATTAGCATTCCGTACAAATTCCGGCTACGTGTTTGTTATATGCTTTATCAAATTATCACGTGTTTCTCACATGATTTGTCGAATTTTAAGTTAAAATTATACTTTGATACACTATTTTGTCGTTTTTGTGATAAAATTTTGGGCATTAATGCAGTTATAAACATTCTCGAAGTGCTATTGGCAAAATTTCACAATTAAATGCTCTGATTTTTAAATGTCCTTGTACATTTTTTAATTTTTAACTACGTAAATGTTATTATGGAGGAAGAAAAAGAGCATTTAATATTACGTCATCGTCGTCAATTTGTATTTCAAATGCGCAAAAGAATCAAAATCATTAACATTTTAATTAATCAAACGTTACAGTATGAAAAAAAATATATGTTAGTTGTTTTATTTGAAAGTGATATAAATCAATTTATTCATACATTAAATCATTTAGTGATAGAGTTTGAATCAACTAAAACATTTTAGTCAAAACTAAAAAGCAATACAAATATGTTCATATTGTATATTATTAGTTTTCTTACTGTAAGTACAAAAAAAAGACGTTTTTTTTTTCATTTCATCTACTGGTGACATTAGGAGGGATTTACGGGTTGGCTTTTAGAGGTAATTATCCCACATTTACGTGTTGTATGTGGTTCAGGCAGTTTGACTATCGATGCGCTGTCAAAAGATTTATCAGAAGAATAATAGAAATATTAAATTTATCACTTATGAAAAAATAAAAAATATGAACGTATAAATAAAAGAACTTTTATTGAAATAAATAAATTTTAAATGAACATTATTTGAAATAACAGTATAATATTATATATACTGTTATATTCATTATATAATAATATAATGAAAGGCGATCACAAATACAAAATTTTACCGTTTTTTAATTTTAGTAATATTTTTAAAAACAAATAAAAATTAATATTATTCATTCAAATGTTTAAAAATAATTCATTTCATCTCAAACGAAAACAGACGAGTTTTTAACTAACGAGAAATCTACTTTATTTTACGGCTAATTTGGTTTTAAAAATTCTAGTTTTTATTTAAATAAAAATAACATATTTTTCATAATTTACGATCAATCAGCCAAAAATAATAATAATAGTTTTACGAAAAATAAATTTCAGTATTTTAGTTTTGATTTTATTTACATCATAAATTCTAATTTATTTATCATTTAAATTATTTTATTTTTTTACTAATTTTTTGTGACTATAAAGCAAACGATTCTTGAACAAAAAGTTGATTTGAATAAAACAATGAGATTTTCAAAAAAAGTACAGTTTTTTATTTATTTAAAAATAACTAATGAGAATGCTTTTGTATTTTTAGCTTCTACCAGATAAAAAATAATTAATAAACAACATTAGACTGTTAAGTAATATAGTTTCTTAAATTTTAGGAAATGCACACACAGATATCTTGCTTTACATATATGTACATTCTAGAGTTTTCTTTTTCTGTTCGCCAACAAGTACAGTGAGTATACTTAACGTCTTTTGTACTATATGCAATTTTTAAATACAGTTCATAATTCTTATAAAATGATAATCCGGGGCAAATTGATATTGTAATCATTGTATAAATGAATTATTGTGCATTTTGTTTGAAAATTATATGTTGTACATTTATAATTATTTGTATATATATATTTTTTTGTAGTGTATTGTTGTTTTGATATGTATTTTATTTTACAATTGAACCTTGAATTTATAGATCGCGAATAATCTAAGATTTTGGGAAAAAAGGTTTTTAAAAACAAAATAATAATATTTTTTTGTTAAAAACTGTTGTTCTATATTTTTAACTGTTCTGTAAGTCTATATTTTTTTATTTGTTTCACTATATTCTAAATTTTTAACAAAAAGTAACTAAAAGTAAAAGTATAATATTTAATAGAAGTAAAATATTTGCACTAGTTTTTTATAACCTAATTTGTAATTTAAAACAATTGAATTTAATATTATTTCTATTATGACATTTTGCATATATTTAAAAATTCCTGAAATTTGATACAAATAAAGATAGTGTATAATGTTATAAAAATTAAGAATCTTTCATGATATTAAGTGCCTTCAAAACATCACAGCTTGAATAAGTCTATTACGTTCTGTTATATTGAAATAGTTATAATAATAAAAGATGATGGATTAGCATGCGCACAAAGAAGTGATTATCGTTTTTAAAAGACCGCTATGTATAGAAATGGAACAACCCAATTAAGATAATTACGATACAGAGAGAGATAAAAGACTTTAGATTATTAAGAACAAAAATTGCCATTTGTATATCTTTTATATCCTTCACATTTGCAATCAGGTATGAGTTTAATTTGCTTGTCGAATAAACAATGAAAATAAGATTTTTTTTCGAAACTTTCTTTTTAACCTGTTTATTGAGTTCTAATCATTGAATGGTTACACAGAAAAATTTTTGTACGTATAATATAGCAAATGTGATTTCACGTAAGTATTTATCTAAGGCTAATTATTTTGAAACGACGTTTTAATAAAAATAACCTTGGCTATAAATGCTGTAACCTTCGACGTATATTTTGGAATTTAACAATAGACCGAGAACTTTAATTATCAAATTGTTAGGCTTAACATGTTAAAAAAGAAAATTACATTGTGTCATACGAAACATATGTAAATATATATTTTTAGATTGTGTCGGTTTGGTGTTATAGGCATAAAAAAAACCGCACAGTTTTTTATGAAAATGTCATGTTTAAAAAACATTGGTTCGTCTTGTTAATTCCGCCTGTATATTTGTAATAGTTTTGCTGATATTTATAATATTCTTTTTCTAGATATAAAATGTAAAAAGAATAATAACAATTAATGGTTTACATGTTTCACAATTATCCATAAAGATTTCTTGTTCTAATGCCGTTAGACCCATGAGATAAATTAAAGTGAAGGTGACTTCAAGGGTAATTGAAAATCTTCCAATATCTTCTTCCAGAAAGTCTTTCAAATATTTGTTTATCATACGCGATAAAAATCAAATAATTCACACTAAAAGCATAATTATTGATACGAGGTCATCACATATGTTGTCATAATAACCATCGCGAGCACTGATTTGTAAAATCAAAGACTGCAATGCTCTCTATCAATGGATTCTAACCAGTATTCTCCTGTTCACTATCTATTCATATAATCATTACGTTACGAGTCAACCTGTTTCCATGAATACTATTTGAATTTTTTTCGAATTTTATAGCTCCGTAAATAAATGTGTGTTTCTTCTATTTTATGTAATTGTGGAACTAATAACTAACCTGACTCATGGCTCAGTGGAAAAGTGCGCCGCTGGTGAGGATTAGGGTGGATATTCAATCCAATGTCAGCTTTGTTGTAGACACTGTTTCAAAAATGAAGAGACTCGATGGCGTTTGGGATGTTCAGCATCTTGTCTCGTTAATTGGACTACCTGATGGGAGGTTTTCTGTGTTTTCTTCCATACGATACGCAAATGCGGGGTAGTTCCCCCTAAAAGTCCTTCCGAAAGGCACTGTCGTCCTTCTTCAGCGACACGAAGCAGAACTCAGACCTCTACCTATGTGTACTCCATCAGAACAGAGGCTGCCCTTCGCTTCCCTCCTTCCATGAGGAATACGACAACAGTTAATTTCGATAATTGATGGGTATTTTTTCTAATGCAGCTGGTGCGTGTAGCTTGAAGATAAGCCACGGACATGGAGTAACAATACTCCCGCAACGCTCTACAATCATGTTAGACCGGAACCTACGGTTTTAAAGTGGATTCCGAACCACTACAAATATCCATGGCACCGGCCATCTTAGCCCCACGGCCAGAGGAATAGATAGCCACCGGCCATCTTATCGTCGGCCATCAGGCCCCACGATAACTGATGGTCATTGAGGAAAAATCCAAATAAAAAAATCGCTGTAATGTTTTCATGAAATAACAGCATTTTATTCAAAGTGTGTATAGTTAAAATAAAATATAATTGTCTATAAAATCAAAAAGACGAGACAAAAATGAAATGCTTTATTTTATTTTATTATTTATTTATTTTTGTAAATTTTATTTTATTATTTTTTTACTTTTTATATTTTATTTCATTATTTTTTTATATTTTATTTTATCATTATTTTTATTTTTTAATATTTTATTTTATTATTATTTATATATTTTTATATATTTTTTTTTTTTTTTTAGTAAATCGTGTTAAATCATATTTTGTATAATAACTAAATTATTTCACGTATGCGCGATGTTGAGTCGAATGTAATACAATTGTTTATCAAATTGTTCTTTTCCCAAAAATAAACAAAATGCCCTCAAACAACAACAGATAGGAATCTACCATTCTTATGAAGCTTGACCTATTCGGGGAAACGAAAAACCACAAGCCTTTTCTTTTTTTAATAATTATTACAAAAACAAAAGTGCACGTTACAGGATCCTCTTTACTTACAAGAAACTTCCTCCACACTTCTCTCAAAAAATAAATAAATAAAAGAATAAAAGTTAATATAAACAAGGCAGGGGCTTCATTTAATTTACCGCATACTAGAACTAGGTCACGGCGAACACCTTATTGCAGGTTTCACTTATTATAAAACGAACCCTAAAGGAGGAAAAAAGTTGACGGAAATTTGGATCTAAATTTTTTTTTTTTTTTTTTGTTCTTATCGAATTTTTTATTTGTTATTTTCTTATCCACTTAAGTCTGGTCACATATTTGCAGCAACAGCATGGTTTCAACCGCTATGAAACGGAAGAAGCAAAAATTGTTGGGGAAGGTTTAAAAAATAAAAGAATACCAATGCACGAACTGTCGTCTGCAATAGATAAGCAGGTGTGTTTGCAAGGCACCGGAGGCTAATTTATTCAATTCAAGATCGTGAGGGAAGTGTTTAAAAAGTTCTCTTTTATGCAAAACGAACTGCGTGGTTTCGGTGAAAGGAGACGTGTTTCTTTTGTTGTTCTCTTTTTTTCCTACTTTTTTTTGTAGTATAGCTTGCAACATAGAGAACATATTAAAATGATTGTGTTCTCTAATTAACGAAGAGGGTTAAAATAAATTTTTGAAACCGTATTAAATTTTGCGTAATTTAAATGCAAATTAAATGGTCAATTAGTGTTGTTTCAAAATAACTTTCTGAGATATTTATTCCGCTTTAAACTATATATTAATATAAGAACAGCGTACTCCCTATTTAGTACATATGAATTATTAAAAACATTCCAAATATAATTTTAAACAATGTATATCTAATTCTTTTTTCATTGGCGCACCATCTGGCAGATTTTGAGATAGGAGATGTTTTCTTTTTTATGGGGTAGGGTTGTCAACCTTACGACCAAAGCTGTACATTTATATTAGGCCGGTACCTATTGTTTAAAGTGGATTCTGAACCACTCAAACATCCATGGCACCGCTGGAACTCGAACCCAAAACCTGTGGCACTGAGACCTAGTACTCGGCCATCAGGACTCATATATCCAAATACGATGTGAAAATTTTCGAAATCGGTTGCAATTATATTAAAAGAACATATTAATTTTGATTCAAGTATTGGGGAAAGAGATTTTGTATTCGAATTTAAATTTTTTCACATTATGCTTTATTTCACTTTATTTCTTGACTAAATAATGTGAAGATATGTTCTTCATGAAATTCTATCGAGTACATTTGATGTTTATAACACACGACACCAATAGAAATCAAATTGTTTTCCATTTCTATACTACTAAGTTGCATGCGTTACTATTAAAATCATGAAGGAATTGATGAGAATTAGCAATTTCATCTAAAGAATTAGTTCAGCTAATATTTTGATTAATTAGTCGCTAATTAACTAATTAGTTCCCTAACTACTCCCTATTGACAGCAATGTAAAGTATTTATTATAGCAAATTGACCAGAGTTTGTATTCTGAATCAAAATATGAATATCATCAGAGAAATAGTTGTTGCCACCGTAAATGTAAAATACTTTTAAGTTTGCAATTTTACAACTTGTTTCAAAGAAACTACTAATAAGTTTTTCTGTATTAAATTTTTTTTAAATATTTCAACATAACTGGCAGCAATTGAGAGCAAAAATTTATACCATCAAGGTTTCATATTAGAATAAAATAAACAAACAACTGGAGCAATATCACAAAAAATAATGCATTACTCTATCTATAAAAAACGATTTTTAAAATCGTTAATAGTCCTTCGAAATAAACTTGAAATTCTACTTACTAAAATGTCTTTTGTTTAGCATTTCTATGTTAAACTTTCTAAAATACGAATAGTTCTTATAATAATCCCATTAAATTTTGAATAATAAAACATTTGAATTACAATTTAGTTTTTTATTCCAATGCAAGTTCATTTTTTGTAAAATACTGATTACATTCTAAAAGAACATTAACTCCACCTTAATTTTTACCTGACGACACCTATCATGTAAGCGCTCCGAATATAGACCATCAGATATAGGCATGCATGCAGCGTACAAAAGGTCGCCTATGTACTCTAAATGGTATCTGGTTTTAATATCAGTCCGTTTGATCTTTCCATTTTGCCAAATGGAAAACAATAGAAATAAGGCACCACGCCTAAGCGTATGAAACTAAGTTAAGATTGTTGCATTATGTTTTTGTTCGTATAGCCAAAAGATATGGTGAACTTACTTTTACCCATTGTATATTTTCAATATCACTTCTATTATTTTAAGAACTTTTAGATGTTTATATGCAATTACTTTTACTTCAAGGTTTAATTAAAATAATTTAAATTAAAATTGACTTTCGAATAGTAACTAAGATTCATTTTCATTTGTGCTCATTAGGACAAGAATTATACTTTCAGTAATCTAGTAAATAATCGGTTAAGAACTCAAGAACTATAATTCATGTACTTAAGAATTTCTTTTGTGTGTTGTTGACCTTATTGTCTGGGTTAACGTTAAATCGCTGCCCTGCTTTAATTAACATGTTCTGCAAGTTAACACCTAAGGTTTCCAGACTAATTTCATATTTTTCTTCATCATGAAATAAAAGGAAAGAAGATGTAGAGTCACAAATTCCCTAAAGAACAAATTCATTAAAATGTTTTAACTACTAGTCAGCAATTATGTTTTAAAATTTGTCATAATTTCTTTTTAAAAATACGTAAAATTGAATTTACTTTTAATTCCAAGCATTTTATATCACTTCCATTTCTTAGATAATGTATATATTCAGTACATTTTTTAATCGAAACTCATTGTATAATGCGAAGACATTAATAATTTAGCAGAATTTTATAGTAATAGCTTCTTAAAAATAAAGCTTATCACGTATTACAATCTCACATTAAAAATTTCTAATTATTTTGTATTATAGATAATTAAGATTGAACTTCACAACTTTTTTTACTTGTTGCTTATATATGATTGATTTCTCCATCAAAAAAATCAACAGAAATATTTCTTTTTTTCTTAAGAAGTTTAGTAGGCATAAGTTAGGCAAAAATATTTCACATATTAATAAAAAATTGCATTGTTCATACTGGAGAAAATTTGAACCCAATATTTAACAATTTGTTTTGGTTTGTCGCTTTACGGTCATTTTTGCACATTTTAGACTTTTTTTTTCCTACGTCAAACTGTAGCGATATCCGCTATAAGAACTGCAGCAGTCCAATAAAATTTAGTCTTGGTAAAGTTATCAGAGTTAAAAGTCATAAAATCAAGTGCAGTGCATGTTGTCAAATGTAAAAAGTCCATAGCTTCACCTCACGAGCACAGAGGACAGACATCATCACTTTAAACTAAGTAGACAGGGATCTATAGTTTAACGTGGATTCCGAATCACTAACAACCATTAATTTTACAGCCAGGATTCGAACTGAAGCCTGTGGTACCAAAGGCCAGAGGGCTAGCCAATTGGCCGTCAGGCTGCCATTTAACAGCAAAGTGAGGTACAAAAATTATCATTTATACAAAATTACGGCATTTAAACAGAAATATATATAATACTTTACATTTTTAAATACGAAACATTTATAGAATACAAAGAAATTCTAAACATAAAAAATTGTCTCTTGGTGTACCATTGTCATGTTTAGTCTACATTTTAGAACCGACAATTCAAAGCCTATTTATGAAAGAACACCATCAAACATTAATAGCATGGAATCTAATGAGATAAAATTCCATCTACAAAATTTAATGGGACAGTTTACCATGATAATGCAACCTTTTTTCAACCTTATATATATATATATATATATATATATAATTTTATATTTTTAGATATGAAAATTTATAGAATTCAAAGAAATTTCGGACATAAAAAAATTGTCCCTTGGTCTACCATTATCATGTTTAGTCCACATTTTAGAACTGATATTCCAATGTCAATTTAAGAAAGGATATCATCAAGCATCAATGGCATGGAATCTAATGAGACAAAATTCCATCTACAAAATTTAATGAGACAGTTTACCATGACAGTGCAACCTTTTAAGAACTGATTCAACAAGAAGAACAAAAACAAAAAAAGTGCATGAGAAAACTTCCAAAAATTGAGCTTTAATCATATCACAGCACGAAACTAAAGATGCATAATACGTGATTCCAAACAAGAAAAAGTTCTTACACGAAATCAAAACAATAAACACATGGCATTATTGATGCAACTGGCTCCTTTACAAGTACCCAGAAAGGTTACAAAAACCCATTAGACTTTAAAACCCCACCATTCCCACAAGCCATGCATCGTTTGATGGACCATCTGGCATTAGAACAAACCTTGCTGCTGCTGCACTATTACTGCTTCCAGTCAGCAAAAGTGTTTGGTGGACAGGAGGAATATGCAATAATACCATCACGCGCCAACAAGAGAAAAAAAGAGATATGGGCCAGCAGTATTCTGGTAATATGGGTTATTAGACGTAAAGAAGGGTAAAAAAAAAAAAAAAATCTAAAAAGCTAGAAGAGTTCATAACAACTCGTCAATCGTGTTGTCAAGTCACAGAGTTGTTTAAAGTGGCGCTTAACAAAGGCAAAGCTTGGAAGTTACGATGTCTAAGGGGGAAAGAAGAGGTTAGAAAGGACCATCTTTAGCCGGATTCTCGACTATTGTAAACGTTAGACTAATGTCTTCGTGGAAGAAAATAACGACTACTTTCAGTTGAAGAATGCTCTTTTCATGAGTTCACAGGGATAGAAGGAAAAAAAAAAAATTTTTTTTTTTTTTTTTTTTTTTTTTTTTTTACTTTCCTTTTATTATTTATAGAAAGAAGTATCACAAGTAGTTGAAGAAAATGAGGATTGCAGATGAATAATAAGTAGGTATATGTAAATGGAATTGTTAAACTTTATATCATTCATAAAGGATAGAAAGAATATTTTAAGACTCGCACAAAAAAAAAAAAAAAAAAAAAAATGAACTTTGCTAAAAATAAACGAAAGTGATTGAAAAAGAACCTGGAATGGTTGATTAATATTGGGTTATGTAATAATTCTTCATAGGTCTGAAAATAAAAAATTTTTTTAAAAAAAAAAAACCCCAAAAATCGAATTAAATTGTGATGTATAATTAAAATTTATTGGAAATTGTCAGGTACATAAAATCTTTCCGGTTTGTTGAAAACATGCTTTTCTTAAAAAAAAAAAAAAAAGGATTACGTATTTTTTCAATTCCTTCTATAAAGCTCACGCTCTCCTATATATATCTTGTTCAAATTTTCAATCTTTTATAAAATACTTTTTATTCCTCCACTCAAGTTCAAATACATTTTTTTAACTTGAGTGGATGACACTGGATGTTAATACAGTTTTTTCAAATATTAATTCATTATTTAAATTTAATTAATTAATTTTAGTTTTTTTTTTAGATTTAAATTGCATATATCTACCAATAGATGGTGCCAGATAAACTTAAAAAAGGAATGCAAATTATTTATAAAGGATTTTCTGCAATAGAGTGAAAAAAAGTAGGAATTGACTTAAATTTTTTTTTTTTTTTTTATATTACTTATTTTTTATTATCTTTTTAAAAAATATCTTGTCATTGTTATACAAAAATTGGGCATAAGTTTACAGCATCATGTGAAAAAGCTTTTTGACATTCATCTTTTAAAAAATTCAATAAAACGGCAAAAAATTAATTTAATTTTAATTTATATATGTAGTATAGAAAGTTATCGTCTATAGAATACTATCGTGTATTATTATTTTAAAAATTAATTTGTTACATGCAGTATAAAAAGAATGTCTAGATGAAACTATTAGGATATATGCATATTTCTGAGAGATGTATTTATATAAAATTAAGACATTATTAAATCGAATGAAGTAGGATATAATAAAAAACAAATCATTAAATACTCTTCTAATTGCAAAAGATAAATTTCTCGAAAAAAAAAAAGATATCCATCGAAGCTCAACATAAAAAAAGTTAATTGTTGATTGTTTGAAAAGTTAATTGTTGATGTGGCTAATACATATTTTAATTAAATGGTTTATATCAAATAAATTGTTTTTAAAACATAAAATAATATCTTACATTAGAAAAATATCACTTAAATAAATTATTCACTATATTCTTTCGACATAAATCCCAATAAATATATTTTGGGATATCTTAGGATAGTGTTAAAACATTATATATTAAAAAAGATTAAGCTTCCATTTTTAATATGAAGTAAAGGATTTAAAATATCTTACTCAGTTATTTTTCAAATCTTTATTTAATAACAGCAGATCGAAATATCCTGAAGCCATAAGAAATGCGATACTTTCTAAAACTGCTTTGACACACCTAATATTCCTTTACATGCTCGAAGCTATTTGTTGAAACAACTACAATTGCAACTAGAAGGAAGTTTACACATACAAAAAAAAGCCATGTACTCTCTTATGTATGAATAGCATTTATGGAAAAATTTCCTTCTTTTTAAACACGATACTTTTCATGTGTATATAATAAGAAAAACAAATGTTTTTTTTTTAAATAGTCATACCTTAATCAGTTTTTCCAAAAGGTCAACCGAATATCAAAAGTTTTTCAAAAACTTTTCCATCATTTATGCTGTCAGAAACATAATTGCATTTATCTCGCTGTCTTTGACAGCGAATCTATTCAGAATTCGTATTTAGTTTCACCGATTTTAACAAGTGTTCGTATTCTTTCTATTTTTCGATTCGGCAGAAGTCTGGTAACCTCAATAAAGAATAGGTTCTTTATGAAAAGGCTTAGTTGGCTATATTCTAAAAACCGTTCGTTGACCACGTCTTTGCGATTCTTAAATCGTTAAAACTTATCATGCTTGTCAAACAGCTGTCACAAATTCTTGTCATTACACGTTTGGGAAAAAGTAGGGATCGTTTCTTAAACAAATCGTGATCAGATGTTTAGTTATTTATTTTTCAACATATAGAAGCTAAGCAGCTGAGTTTACAGTTCTGTGATAAGAGCAGTTGCGATAGTAGGTTATGGGTTGTTTGGTGTTTTATTTGTGGCAGAATATCGTAAAGAAATAGTAAACAAGTTATAGATCACAGTAGAAATTTTTATGAAAATTTATGAAAATGAAATGAATTTTTATGTAACGAGATTTTTAGTTATTTAAAATAAATTAATTATGAAAATGTTCTAAATTCCACAGCGTAAATGTTTGACAAAAAAAAAAAAAAAAATGTATTGATAAATTTAAAAATACATATTTTTACAGAAAATTAATTTAAATTTAAAAATTAATTATTTAACATTAAGTTAATTACGACACGAAATGAATTGTCTTAAGAATTGAAATTCTTTTTTTAGCTATTATTTTAAAAAGTAAGCATTTACTTTCTATTTACTATCCTATATAGGATGGAATTAATAAAAATTAAAACAAAAATATAGTGTATTGATACACTAGTACTTGTTTTAATTAAAAGCAAAATAAACAAAACAAAAAAAAAATTAAAGTTTTATAGCAAACAAAATGTATTTTTTAATGTATTGAATCATCTCATTGAATGAATTGAATTTTTTTAATGTATTGATGCATCTCATGTATTGAAATGATTAGAGTTCAAAAAACTATCCAACGAACACAATCATTAGATAATAATAAATGTGAAAATGAAAATTAAAAAAATAAGTTTATTTTTATTTTCGAATCATTAAGGAAAATAATATATTAAGTACATCATAAAAAACGTGATTTTTTCTGGCAAAACATTCATTTTATTAAAGCAATAGCTATTAATTCCATATTAATTACAAATAAATAATGAAAATAAAGATGTTTTTAATGTATAATCAATACATCTTTTTCGTAACGTTTTAAACTTTATATTAACTAATATTTGATATTTTTAAATATCATGTTAACATCGTTAGAATTGTAAAATCAAAATATAGCAAAAAAAAATGTCTATGCAAATATTTAATTATTTTTTAAGAAAGTCTTTCTTTTTATCATGAAAATAATTTCATGTAATAAACATTCCTTTATTTACGAAAGCGAATACACAGTTTATAAAAAAAACGATGCCTTTTCCTAAAAAATGTTTAGATAAAAACGTTTATATGATTTAATATCGTATTTATTATAGTGTGTTTATTAACATGTAAAATTTTTCAAAAATAAAAATTAACTTAATAATAAAATTAAGACTAAAATAGATGTATATATTAAATAATGCATTCAACATAAGAAATAAAGTTTACCTGAAAATTTTTTGTCAAATGTATATCCAAGTAGTAAGGCCAACAAAAACACATTGCCATAACTGGAATGATATTTCAAATTATTTCATCCACATTTTGTCAAGATAATGCTTGAAAAACGCACACAACTAATTTTTTTGTAAACCTAACTCTTTAAAATTGGTAATCTCTAAACACACATAGGAACAAATTAATAATTTTCTCACATAATGCAATATATGACTTTATTTAATGAAATGAAGATTCTATTTTGTTAGCATGAGAACAAACTCCAACATATTATTTTTCCCACCACGTATTTCCTATAAATTGTTCTTGATTCCTTGAAAACAAAGGACAACGGATGTTAAAGAGATTTCGTATTAACACAGATATCAAGATAGGTCCCATAAAACGGAATTCTATGCAAATATTTCCTGTTATAACCACATGTCCGCTACTACGAACTCATCGAGATATTTCAGTTCTTTTTAAAACATCAATGAAAATGACCACGATTCTAGTAACAAAAATAAAGATTTGTTTAGGAAGTTTTCAATTAGCAAAGTTATGTCCAGTTCGGTCCTTTCACATTATGACACAGAACACTAAGAAAAAGAACACACATTTAATTTTCTGTAATCCTTAATAATTAAAATTGGTAAATAATCACACATGCACAAACGAATTATATCCAAAGCACTATCTTTGCATAAAGACAAAAACATAAGATAAAGCACTTTCTTTGCTATTAAAGTGAGGTTTCAGAAAAGAATTGCCACTGTAGGATTGTCTCAGAACAGTTTCTCATCACGCGCGTTCTGCGAAATGTTCTTATTTATTGCAGATAAAGGTCAGTGGATGTCAGAAGATTCCGTGTAACACAGAACGCATCCCATAAAACTGTGGCCTACGCAGATTTCCAAGTACTACATCACATATCCATTCTATGAATTCACGAAGAAATATTCAATTTGTTTCGAATAAGTACATGATAAACTAGAATCCTACGCGCACAGGCACAAAAATGTGTTCCAAAACTGTTTCCAAAATCGACCTCTGTGACCCACATGTTTGATCTCATGCGATCGCCTAACCCGGTGGAACATTAAAAAAGAACTGAAATGGAAAGTTATGTAGTATGTGTTTGCGATCACGAATCCTCGCCAACCTTGGCATTTGCGTAAACTGCCCCTAATTGTCACGCGACTCACGATGGGGGGGGAAGGAATCGTGAATCGTCACGCAATCTCTAACGACAATGTCGTTTCTCTATCTTTCTGATTCATCAAAGCGATCGGCCACGGATGAGAGAGCATCCATGAAGAAGATGGTAGGGTTTTTTTCCGCAGTCGGAAATCGATTCTGGAAAAAGTATTTAAAATGGGAGTTGATGACAGGTTTCTGTGTATCTTCGGACATCTTGTGATATCTTATCTTGGTCTTGGAGAATTCATTTAACCTTCGGATTTTTGCATTGCACGGAAGAAAGGCAACAGCATCATCATCTTTTATTGCTTGCAGGAATATGCAAATAACGAGGTTTCGAACATAAATGTTGGTTTTATACAGAATACATAAAAGAACTAAACAGGAAATTAAAAAACTAATAACTATTGTTTTTAGAAAATTATATTTCACAAAAAGAAAAGAAACATGGATTTTTTTTTTCTTTATAACGAAATCATTAAAGCTCCAAATAAATCTTTTCATCTTTTAATAAATAGTTGTTATATTAATTAGAAATAAATTAAGTTTTATTTACAATTTTAATTTTTAACAGAAAACAAAAATTCTAATTGTTTTAATTTATTTTTAATATTACCATAATATTTTCATCAATTTATTTTTAATTAATTACTAAGAAAATAATAAATTTGTAAACATATAATAAAAAGAGACATAAACGCTAAGAATTAATTCATGTAGTAGCAATATTTTATTCCTGTAATAGAACGAATTTTAAAAATATTTAATTTAATACACAAAATAATAAAATAGCCATTTTTTTTCCTATATGAAATAGGTTAAATGCGATTTTTACGAAAAACAAAATGGAGGACAAATAATTTTTTATATTTTGGTCAAGCTGAATAATTTTGGATTAAAAAAAAATAAGAAAAAAATAACCTTTTTTATCTTACACATATATCTTTTAAACAAACAAACAAAAAAATCAATTTATTTTTTTAAAAGAAAAATAAATTGTATTCTTATGTCAGAATATTTATATTTCTATAATTTTAAATTATCAATTGGTTAAAAAAAAAGTCGTTTTGTTGAGATAAATTTAGAATCTTTTATCGTTTGCGCATCTCGATCTCGGCTGTTATTTGTCTGAAAAATGTTCTTTGTTATTATGGCCTTAAAAAAAAGTGTGATTTTTATCTCTCTTTGACAAGCACTAAGATGAAAGCGTTTATGAGAGTTAAGAAGAAATAAGTATTTATTAAATATATAATAGCAAGAATAAATTGCATTATATTATCAATGGATTACGAAGTGCAATGGAGGTAATTACAGTATTAGAACTTTATAAATAACTTTTTATTTCCCTTCCGATTTAGCGGAAAATTTTAAAATGTAAAATGACATGTCTTTCATGGGTGAGATTTTTGCAGTTCTTTTCCCTGTTGGGAGTTTTAAGTTTATCATGATCAGTGAAATAAAAAGTAAACTTTAAATGATTATAAATTATTGTAAAAAAAATATAGATATTTCATGTTTTAGGAAATAAACTTAAAGGATTTCCAATAATATTTTTTAAAGACTTATTATTTATTCTTTTAACGTATCTGAAATAAAAAATTTGCATTATTAATAAAATTTTATGAAATAATGATTGAAGATTTTTGGTTTAGATTAGCTCAAAGTTAGTGTTTAAATATGGAATAAAATTTAACAGTAGCTTTCAAATACATAATAATTTATTGATAGATATAATAATTATTTATATAATCTATTTTAGAAAAAAATAATTTATTTTTAATATTATAATTGCTAATATAATTTAATTTATTATTTAAAAACTCGCAATTATTTTCGTGCCAATATTTGGTACAGTTGGACAACCCTCAATTTATAATAGAGTTGGTAGAAATTTAATTATTGTCCAATATTAATTTGTAATCAAAAATAGTTTCGTAAATTATGAAAAATAGTTAATATTCTAACTAGGACTCGGTTTACAATGTGGAACAAACATTGTTAAGAATAAGAAAATATAATTCATTTTGTTCAGTATGTTTGACGATAAGAATTTAAGATTTAGAAAACTCTGCAACAACGTCATAAAATTCCTGAAAATTTTTTTAATTTCTATGAAACGCTATTTCATCAAATTATAAATTACAGATAAACTTCATATAACAGAAATCCTTCAGCAAGACAAAATTTAAAACAACAAATTTTAAGAATTAGAGAAGTTCAATTACTACAAGGACATTTTAAGATCGCCTTAACAGATCATATACAGATTTTGAAGAGTATCAAAATGATTAACAGATAATGGTAAGTATTATGCATGTACGTATCTGCACTATATAATTAAAAGTTCATATCCAATGATTCCAAATGATTTACAGCCACTGTTTTTTAATAGATATCTCACATTACTCATTCAAATTTAAGCAACATTGTAAGAATATAAATATGTATTTAATCTCTTATAATATAATATTTAATAGGCAGACTTAATATCAGATTTAAGACCTTGGAAAATCTTGTTGAACATTTTATATGGCAATAATAAGTTTGTTTCCTAAAAATGAAATGAGTTATGTAAATAGTCATTGTTAAATGTTGTCGCTAAGTTGTTAATCTATTCTGTTAATCTCTTTTGCAGATGTTACTTCGCATTGGATTGGGTTCACCCAAGGAAAACAAACAATTTTAATTAGGTCAGTCGGTGCGTGACAAACTCTAATTTATACTTGATTTTTTTTCTTGCGTTTTCTTCATTAACAAAATTTAGTCAACTTGCGTAAAACGAGTTCTTAGACGTATGAAGCCTGAACGACCTTAAATAAATAAGATACCTTTACGTTTTCTTATTCCTTTTGATTAGCAAAATGCAAAAGTACCAATCTCTTTCAGCTTGTCCTTGAATTTGTAAATGGTATCGCCATTTTGTTCCTGATACATTTGTAAAAGTATTTATAAACACTTAGAAAAATATCATTTGTTTTTCTTGAACGCGAGAACAAACAATAAAATAAATAATGAAAAAATATATTTTGTGGGTGTGCGATAAATTAAAAATTGTTTTCAATCTGTTCGTAATTGTTCTAATAAATTTTTCCAATTGAGATTCTGATTTCTCAATTCTAATTCTTGAATGTGTAAATGGCATCGCCATTTTGTTCCTGATACAGTTGTAAAAAGTATTTATAAACACTTCGAAAAATATCGTTCGTTTTCTTTAAAGCCAGAAAAAACAATAAAATAAAATAAAAAATTTATATTTTATAAGTGCACGATAGATTAAAATTGTTTTCAATCTGTTCATAATTGTTCTAATAAATTTCTCAATTGAGATTCTGTTTTTCTCAATTTGATTGTTTCCTTAATTAGATTTCAATAGACCAGTCAACTATAAAGAATTTAGTTTGAAACTGTTTTATTAAATAATTTAAAAAAAAGAATGCTTAGTTTCTTATTAACAAAATATAAAGAAATAATTAATGATTTTTACCATGCAATAAAACAGTTCTAATTTATAGCTATTCTATTTTTACAATTGATATACATTTTTCATTTTGTACAGACGTTTTTTATTTTAATTTAGCACAAAGATGCATTAAATTTATTAAATGAACCCATTTAAGTGAGTAATAACATAATCTTTAAAATAATTGTACAGTGTATTGGATTTTTGTGTGAGAGTTAAATAGGAATATTTTCCACCCAGCTGTCCAAATTCGTTAGCCATTTCGTTTTCCAGCCTTCGTTAGCCATTTTGTCCAAAGAAACTTTTTGCATTTTAAAATCACTATTAATCCTATATTGTACACATTATAATTATTATTATTAATTGCTTGGCTGGTTGCTACTAATGTTGGAGTAATAGCGATTTTTTGAGATAAATTTTTGGCAAAATAGCCATCATTAATAGCTTAAATCAAAATATCCATCGTTGGTGAAATAATCAAAGCAAAATAATTAGCTTAATCAAAATAGACACCGTTGGAAAAATTGCCATCTTTAACCATAGCTATGTTAGCCATTTTGTTTGTTTACTTGGCATCCTAGTGATGGATTTTGGCGTAATATCGTTTTATTGAGAAAACTAACTGCGACATTCATTGTTATGTTTACTTGGTATCCTGGCGTTGCATTTGGCACAAAGGGTACAGAATTCTAGATTTTTACCAAATAATTTTTATTTTAACTATTAGAAGGTATTTTTTAAGAAGTACAAATTTTGGAAAAGTCTATTTCGAATAGACAAGTTTTTCAAAAGTCTGAGATAAAAACCAAACTTAAGAACATAAAAATACTGAATTGTCTTACTTTCTTTTTTTACCAATTATTCAACTATGAAAATATAAATTTGTACATTCTCAGACTTGTAAAAAATATAATCATAAATCAACGATACCTTATAAGACATTCCACAAATACAAAGAGATTTGAAAAACACTTGCTTGATAAAATTTCAAATTAAAGTATTATAATTAATATTCATTGAGTAGATGCTAGATGTTATTGAAATTAAATGAAAGTTAGAACATTTATAATACAATTTTAATATTTTATTTAACTTAAATTCTAGAATAGTGTGCAAGTGCATTTAATGAATTGTTGGTTAGTTACGACCTTTTAGGAAAAATGTCTTAAATCTTCTGAAGAAGATATTACAGGTGCTGTCCTCATCATTGTTTAAAGTAGATCCTCACGCACTTCTTTAACCCTTGACCCCTCACTTTCATGGTTTCTTGACCCCGATAGGATCTATTTTAGGTCACCCGGTTCGCCAAGTCAGCAGATCAGTGATATTTTACAAAATGCGGAACGATATTTATAAACATCTCATACAAAATATGAGGCTTCTTTTATCATGACAGGGCTATTAATTCACTTATTTGGCGCAATTTTAACGTTTTAAAGATGCCATATTTTTAAGGCTTAAAAAATGGCAATGGCTTAATTAAATGACTTAAACAAAGATTACCAATTCCTTGAATTTACATAATTTTAATAGAACAAACAAACAAAAAAAAAAAAAAAATGCTTAAGTAGGTTTTTAAGGTTATTTATTTTTAGTTATTGTATGTATAATAAACTACGTAATACTATTTTGGCTTAACAGCAAATGGATATACGTTTTAGAGTTTGACATTCTGCTTTATATTACATGTTTGATAGAGGGAATGAATATATACATAAAATATTGAGGTTAATTTATGTAACAATAATACAACCTTTCAGTATATTGCTGAATAATTCATTTATGAACTGTTGAACTGATTTCATGAACTTACTCTGTCTTACAATGGAGATAGTCCAAATTAACCAAATTAACTCATTGCTTATGCAATGAAGGATCTACTTCAAGAAAGGATGCATTCTAAGGATAGACTTATTAACGCGAATTAAGTCTCTGTAACGTTATATCAATACCCAGGAATCTGATATTGACCAGTTTGGCGACCAACGGTTTAAATTGTATCCCAATGCCACATTTTAATATGAGGCTATTTGCAACTTACAACGGCCAATATATAGCAGATTCAGTGTTACATAGAATGAAATATTCTTTTAAATATATATATATATATATATATATATATATATGTAACGTAACAGAAAGGGACTATGGAAGGGATCCGAGCATTTACAAAATTCAAGACATAAGATGAAGTTTTAGATAAGAATTAAAAGCGTTTTATAAGAGGCCAAATTAATAACGAACAGAAAATGATACATGATTGTTTTGTCTCTCTATCTGCTATGAAAATTAGAAATCCTAGAAATTTTTTTTTGTCTGTTTTGTTTTCATCATAATTCGTGATAGCATGTCTTCTTTCTGGCCCTGATGGCCGAGTGACTACCGCTATGGCACCCGGTGCTCTGGGTGTTTGTAGTGGCTCGGAATCCACTTTAACCCGCAGGTCCTGGCCTAAGATGACTGACTGTTGGGCTGACAACACTACCCAAAAAAAAAACTTTGGCAACCCATTCAGACAACTTTGGCACCATTGTGAGGCTGTCGCGCCATTGAAGAAGAAACATCTCCCTTTTGGTTTTCACTGTTTTAAATTTATAATATATTTCTTTTTATATGACTGTGCCATCAAAAGCACTCTTTAAAACTGGTAAACACTTAAATGTTATTTTTATGTCATGTGTATAAAAATAAAACTCGGTTGGTATGATACGTTGAAGAACAGGCTCAAATCCTCCGTAGATTAAGATCTATTATTTTTCGGGAAGAAAATGACACGTGAATTATAAGGCACTACGGTTTATGGTTAAGAAAATTACAGTAAGTTCTGCAAACTCAATTAAAAAAAAAAAAAAAAATTAAGCATTCATAGTGTGATAAAGAACATTACATCTAATTTTAAATTATTTATAGATGTCATTCGATAACATCTATTAGTATTTTTTTTTATCCTATGCCCATCTCAATCTCTTGGTCATTAGTCGACGAGCAGCCCAATACCGTAAAGAACGACAAAAACAATTATTAAAGGCATTGACAGTAACACAAAAAAGGGAAACAGTTAAGAATAGTAGGGCATATTACGAGATGCTCTCCAGTCAATGGGCATGCCATCTTTTATTCCGCATGTGTACATATTTGCATGCAATACGTACATTTAAACACCCAATTTAAGTTCTGCAAATTCAACTACCCAATGAAAAAAAAAAGGAAGCATTCATAGTTTGATAAAGAACATTACTTCTAATTTTAAATTATTTATAGATATCATTCGATAAAAATATTATTTTTTTTTTTATCCTATGTCCATCTCCGACCTCTCGGTCATAAGTCGACGAGCTGCCCAATACAGTACAGAACGACAAAAATAATCACTAAAGGCAATGACAGTAACACAAAAAAAAAGGAAGTTAAGAACAGTAGGGCATATGAGATGCTCTCCAGTCATCTTTTATTTTGCATGTGTACACATTTGCATGCGATATGCACATTTAAACACCCATTTTAACTAAGCGAAAAATAAATAAATAAAAATAAAACCGTTTAGATTAATATTCGAAACAGACTGCCACATCTGCCCCATGCGAGAACCTACACACATTAACATTCTCCAAACAGAATAAACAAAATATCTATTCCTGTCCACCTGCGACAACGAATGCCTCACTTTCACTGCAAAACCGCCCACAGCGTCGTGTCAATAATCCCATTTAACCGAATAGTTCTCGCGGCATGTTCCACAAGAAACCCAAATCCGTGAAGCCGGAGGATGCTGCGGTCGCGATTAAGCAATCAAGTGTGAGTTTAAAAGAAATCCTTTGGTGGCTCTGTCAGTAGAACATGGCAAGGGTTGAGGAGAGAAAGTGGATTTAGAGCGGTTGCGCGTGAAATTTTATTGCGTGTAACATGTCAGCGTGATGTTTTGGATGGTCTAGTTCCTGACCAGAACCAGTGCGCGCTAGTTGTCGGTTGTTAAAAGATAATGCTCTTCATAATGATTTTTAATAAGTGGAAGGATTATGAATAATAATTGAAAAAAAATTGTTTTTTAAGAGAAGTGCTTATTCGGTGAATTAAGTATAACGCAACAGTGTTTTAATATGCATACATTATAGTAATTTATTTTATAGTCTTGCCTTTATTTTGTTAGTATTGAAATATGCATTTCCATATTAAGACCGTCAGCAGTTTCAAAGATTTCTGGAGATATTATATAGATTGTGGAAACACTGCCCCCATTTTTTTAAAGATAAATTTGTATTGAAAAAGTAATACATAATATAAGAAATAAAAAGCCTACTTTCCCATTTGAAACTACTATTTTTTTCTGGGTAGGGGATGGGCGATGGCCGAGTGACTAGCGCTCTGGAATTCGATGCCGCAGCCCGTGGGCTCGTGTCCCGGTGGTGTCATGGATGCTTGTAGTGGTTCGGAATCCACTTTAAACCGTAGGTTCCCGGTCTAATATGATCGTAGAGAGTAGGGATGGCCAACCTACCCCTTAAAAAAACATCTCCTGTCTCGAAATCTGCCAGTAGACAGACGGCTTTGCGGTAATGAATAAGATAAACGAATTGATCCTTAGAAATTGGCAAACCATTTTGTTTTCGAACATTGAGGTCTACGTACTGTACTTATGTAGACCACAAACGCTGTAGACCACAAACGCTGTAGACGATGAGTCTACAGTGGGAAAACACAAAACTCACACTCCAAACCGTTTGATTGACATTGCTTTCTGAGACGACTTTTAGAGGTATTAACATATCGGATGGAAGAAAACACAAAACTTACACTCCAAACCGTCTGATGCGAGGTTCACACTTTAAAGAAAAAATGAACTATATATGCTGTCATATTCGCCAACGAGTCTCTTCAGTTTTGAAAGCAATGGCTGCAACATACACTGACAGAAGATTCAATCTTCAACCCTTCTACACGTTATTTGTGCATGAGTAGGACGGAGTGGTTATTTTAATGCTACATTTTTTCGTATCAGAGTAATCCCCGTCCCCCAATTACACACAATTTTTTTTCTTTTTAGAGGTTTATATTCATTATCAGAGATTAAAATTCTTCTAACGAATATTCCTAATTACAGCGTGGTACAAAAATTCAGATACTCACGAAACTAACCGATAGATGATTAAATAACGCGTGTTTTATTAATAAAAAGAATCAATTTTTGGTCACAATTTGCTATTAGTGAGTGGATTTTCCAAAAAGTAGTCAATTTGAAAGCCAGTGTTAGCTAATGTGTGCTAACGTTAAAAATGCGAAATCAAACTTCGTAGCATTAATATATTACCTCAAAATCATTTTTTTGCATCTCAAAAAAAAAAAAAAAAAAAAAAAAAACTTGAAATAAGGAGACAATTTATATTACTGTTGTTCAACCTAGTTATGTAACTACATCATCCTACTTCAGCGGAGATATAATTTGAACCTTGTAGTGCAGGTTGGGCAACCAGATTGGAAATGGGTGTGGTTGGGTTAAGTTACTTGAGGCAAAGTTTGAAGAACTCACAGGTTTATTTACACACGCACAAACACCGCACTTACAATTAGAAGTATACAATATATCCATAGGTAGAAGTCTATGGATATTAGACGCTGAAGAAAGAGGGTAGTGCGTTCCGGGAGGATTTTTAGGAGGGGGAACTACCCGCATTTGCGTGTCGTATGGAAGAAAACCGGAAATCTCTCAACCGGTAGTCCGACTCACGACTCACTGCTGAACATCCCAAACGCAATCGAGTCTCCACGTTTCTGAAACAGTTCTACAACAGTTCACCCTGCCACTAGGCTACGATACGGGCATTTCATGACCTTATATATAGAAGTGGAAATATCTTCGAATTAAAGGAAATAATCATTATAGCATGTTAAACAAGATAAATAAATTTTTGAATTGGCAATTTTTTTTAAAGAAATGCTTTACAAAGCACGCGTAAGCATTTCTTAGTGTATTCGATTACTTTTTACTTTAGGTACACGATACACAATAACTCAGTCTTATTATGAAGGAGTACAATTTACACAAGAATATATTTTTAAGCTCTATCATTTAGGTAACTTTAAAAAACAATCCTTATTTCTCATTAGAAAAAAAAAATTAAATGAATAAAAATATATAGAAAATAATATCAAATTCATTACAGTTAAAAAGGATTTATTAAATTTAAAAGATATCTGATTTCTGAAATATGTAAAAAAATATTTTCATTACTAATTGAAAATTGTCGAATAACTAGAAAAATCCTTTTAGTTAGTTGCAAAAAAAATTCTTGAGCCTCAAGTATGTCAGGAAATTCAGCTTCTAGTCACGTTTCAAACTTCATCTTAATGATATCGTTTTTATTATGATTCTCTTCAAATGGTGTAGATGAAAGCACAGAATGAATAAGCCGAAAAAAAAAAAAATCATGTATTTTAACTCAATTATATAAAAATTAGTTAACCATAAGAATGCCATATCTAACTTTTATAAGAAATCTTTCCCAGTTAGTAGAAAACATATTTTTCTTACTACTGTGTCCGAAAAGTAAGATCAGTTCTCAATTTAAATTTCGGGCGTATGGTATTTCAATTTTTTTCACTTTTAGGTTGTTGGCACTGTCCTTGACATCTGTGAGAAATTTGACGTCAAAATATTCATTAGTGCTTGAGTTACGCTTGCTTTTCTGAGATGCTAAACCTGATTCCGGCGATTTTCGAAATGTCTCTTCAATCGACTCAAAACATTGAACCCGGAGCGGTCTTTTGAGTTTAGGAATATCCAGAAATAGCACGATGCTAAATCAGATGAATACGGTGGTTGTGGAACGATATGGGCTTCAATTTTGGCGAAAAAGTCACAAAAATCAATGCAGTACGAGCTGGCGCATTCAGTGTTTTCGGTACCAATGAAGATTTGACACGTTTGAGGCCAAAAACATCTTTTAAAACGGAATTTTGAAATTTCAACATCATCAGCAAGGTCTCCTATTGTAGATCGACGGTTTGCAAGCACCAAATCTTTAATTGTTTGGGCGTTAGCTTCGTCGGTTGCGGTTGGTGGTCGACCAGAGGGCTCTTCGTCTTCAAAGCGTTCAGTGCCTTCTTTGAACTGTTTTTACCACTTATAAACATATCTTTCCGATATAGGAATGCTCACCTAATGTCTTCTGCAACATTCTATACGTTTCCGCAAACAAAATTTAGCTCAAATTCTTGCTCAATTAATTGAGACATTTCGAAAATCACCGGAATCAGTTTTAGCATCTCACAAAGCCAAGCGTTTAATGAATATTTTGACGTCATAAATTTCACTCAGATGTCAAGGACAGTGCCAACAACCTAAAATAGAAAAAAAAATTGAAATACCATATGCCTGTGAAATTTAAATTGAAAAACTTACTTTTGGACACAGTAGTAGACTAAAAAAGATATCATATTTTTTTTTTTGTATCTGTATTTTTTTTCCTCTAATAAATAAATCCTGTAATATCACTACAAAATAAAAAAATATATATAATTAATGCATGCAAATATGAGTTATCGAACACACTTGTTGACCTGGGAGGTCATAATTATAACAAGGTTAAACAGAAATGAATTCCAATAAATTATTAACCTTTTCATCCTGTCAATCATCCATCTTCAAAGTGCTTACATATGACAGCTTATTATATTTAGGCTTATTTATTATTCACTTAATAACAAACAGCTTAAAATGTTATGGGTTAAATAAAAAACAAATACTCATTGATTGAAAATAAATTAGTGATCTTTAACACTCATCCTTCATATTTCATCATTCAAGGTAATTATTTTTTAAACAATTCACAAAATATTCTTTTAAAAACACTAAAGTAAAAAGCAAAAAAAAATAAATAAATAAATAAATAAATAAAATAAAATAAAATAAATAAAAAGCAAGTATTCATTGATTGAAAACAAATTAGTGATCTTTAACACTCATCCTACATAATTGATCATTCAAGGTAATTAATTCCTTAAGCAATCCATATAATACTCGTTTCTGATTTTTTTCCATTTAAATATCGCTTTCATTAAATAAATGCAAACGATTTTTTAATAGAAATTTTAATGCAAAGAAGATTTTTAGGAAATGGATTTTCATTAGATTAATCTGAATCTATTAGATTAAGCTTGCAGTTGAAAATGTTTTTTTTTTTTTTTTTTTAATTTATAATTAAGTGAAACCCATTCTGTGAATTGAAGAAATTTTTACAAAAAAAAAGTGGGTTTTTTTTAATAAAATAAAATAAATCATTCAAGACCATTGTTTATTTTGTTTTCATTTGGTTACAAATTAATGATGTTCATATTCTTGACTCAGCAGTCAAAGAGAATTAATTCTTTAAACAATTTACATAGTAATACTCAATTCTGATAATTTTCATTTAAAAATCGTTTTCATCAAAGAAATACAAAGATTTTTAATTGAAATTTCAAATGATAGAATGATTTTTTAAGAGTAGTTTATTAGATTGATTGTAGTTGAAGATGTTTCTTGCACTCATAATTAAGTGAACATTTTCTGCGAATTGCAGAAATTTTAAAAATATGTTAAAAAAAAAAGCGTTTTTAGTTAAAAATAATTATTCAAGACTAGTATTTATTTTGTTTTCATTTAGTTACAAATTAATGTTGTTCATACTCTTCTTGATTCAGCATTAAAAGAAAATTAATTCTTTGAACAATTCACATAAATTCGTTTCTGAGCATCTTCGTTTAAAAATGAATTATCCCATTCATTGAAGAGAATACAAAAACTTTCACCCAATCAATCGAAATTTCAAATACTGTGTTTCACAGTGCAATCTCGGAAAAAATAAATAATAGTGGAGCACTTTAAAATAAATAATACTGAGTAAACTAAATAATAATTTAAATAATATTTGTAAAAGAAATTTCAAGATGAAACTCATATAAGAATTCCCAAAAATTACACTAGAAGCCCATAAAAACAATTAAAAAGCGTTGTAGAAATAGTTGTAGAACTAAAATAGTTTCATACTTCAATGATAAAACAAAAGTGATTTTCGTGATATTTTATGCGGTAGATAAAATTCTGAGTCATTATATTGATTTGATTGCTCCTTCAAAGTCGCAATTAATCTATATCGATCGGAAAAATTATTACTAGAAAAATCAAAATTTTCCTTTTTACTTAAAAAAACAACTGGTAAGAAATCCTTATCCGGTACAAAATATATAGCGATAAATTTTTGAAAATATGTTACAATAAAATAAACATATTGTAAATAACAACACCTATATCTGACAAAAAACAAATACTAGTTTCAAACCTACTTACCTAATTGCAAAAACATCTTGTATTTTTATCAAATCCATTTTTGAAGGTAACATTTTACAGCTGAACAAAAACATCAAAATCATTTTTCTTTGTTATCGCAAAGATACTAAACGCATAAAACACATCACAAAGATATTAAACGCGACTTTACTACCGTAGTAAATCAAATGATGGAAAGTAAAGATTTTTTTCCTCCTTTTCTTGAACACATTGACGATATCGCAAAAAGCGGTTCACTGATTTTACAGGAAACTAATTAGAAATTTTTGTCGAATTATGGAAACTTCTTAACGGAAAAAAAAACGATGTCAAAGCAGTAAATACAGTACTAATCCAGAGATTGATTGGGTTTCAATAACCGGGTATTTAATTCTTAAGTCTGTAACTTTTCTCACGTGGATTTAAAAAAGCAGATATCTAAAAAATCTGTAAAATATCAAAAATACATCTAAAAATTTAGATATAATTCCGATTTTCCTCTTAAAATGTGATACAATACTTAGAAGTAAAACTTGAAAAAAAATTTCCGCAAAACTTTTACACAAATGTTTAACATGATTAGATATGTCAATTTGGATATTATATTAATAGTTTAAAATGAAAAAGAAGTAAATAAAGTACAAAAATATTTTAATGAATAATGTGTAAAATATTTTAAATCTAAAGTATTTGTATTATTAAATTATTTGTATCTTTATTGTATCATTATATTATTATTTGTATTAATTTTAAATCTAAAGTATTTGTATTATTAATTTATTTGTATCTTTATTGTATCATTATATTATTATTTGTATTAATTTTAAATCTAAAGTATTTGTATTATATAAAGTATTTATTCTGGAAAAACCGAATGATGTTGTTAATGCATCTGGCAATACAGAGACAGTTAATCTTTATGCCATAAGCAAGGGCTGTATCGTTGTTATTCATCTAGTACTACCCAGGGAGTACGTGTAGCTTGAAGATATGTAACGAACGCGAGTAACACTACCCCCGCAGCGCTCTACTATCATATTAGATCGGGACCTACAGTTTAAAGTGGATTCCGAACCACTACAAGCATCCATGGCACCGCCGGAACTCGAACCCGAAACGTGTGGTACCGATCGCTAGCCACTCGGCCACTAGATCCCAAAAGTTCGACTAATTTTAGGTATCAATTAAAAAAAAAACTGTGTTTAAAGAAAAGTATTTTTTTTATTTGATAGTGGCAACAGTCATTTATAATGATAAATTTATAAATTTTTAATTATACTTTAACATTCATAAGAATATAATATGTAATGCAGACTATTTCATCATGAAAAACGCTATTTAAATGAAATTATTTGCATGTATTTTGAATGAATAAATAATAAAAATATCTTATTCATTTTCTATTTTTAATGGAATAAAAATACGTACCTCTTTACAGTTTCAGTTTATTAGTAAGTATGTAGATATGGATTTTATTTTGAAATTGTAATCCAGTTTTTGAGAACAGCAGCTAATAATGGCTTCAGTTAGACAAATATGTCTATTTAGTTTTTTTTTTTTTTTTTTTTTTTTGCAGTCGATAGAATTTTTCTCAAACTGTTTATTCAGTCTTCACCAAAATCGTTTTATATTCAAAATAAATAATAATAATTTGAATCGTTTGCATTTTTAGGTTAAATGATTAATATCATTACTATTTAGTGTTTTACCTTTTTTTAATAAACTCTTACTAATAAATTAATAATTTGAATCGTTTGCATTTTTAGGTTAAATGATTAATATCATTACTATTTAGTGTTTTACCTTTTTTTTTTTTAATAAATTCTTACTAATAAACTAATAATAGTTATTAATCAATAATTAATTATTATTAATAATTAAATAGCTTATTTTTACGCTAAATCGTTCTTAGGTTGAATTGAGTTTAAATATTTGAAATTTAATTTTAAACATAAAGTAAAAGTAATTTAAGATTTATTCAAAACGCTTAAACTAAACATTTTTGTCGCTATGCGTTTTATTCAATGCTGGTGTATTTGAATCACATACAAATTAAGCATAGATAAAGCAAATTAAAAAATATTTACCGGAAACTTTATTTATTTAATTAAATAGTTTTTTAAAGATTTATTAAGTACCAAATTTAAGGTTAGCCGAAAATAAAATTTGCCAATAATTATAAAATACAAAAAAAATACATCACGTTCTATTTTTTTACATTTTTGTACAAAATAAAGCAGGAAAAAAAAAAAAAAACCTTAACAAAAATATCACATATCTACCCTAGAAAAAGAAGAAAATAAAACACATGTTTTTCAACAGAGAAAAACGATTTCGAATAAACATGTGTTGAATAAACAATACTATTTTCACCTGGCAACAGAACGAAAGTGTTCCTTTTATGTTCTGAAATACTTTGAATGGGTCGTTGACTTTTAAAACACAGATAATCGTGATTTAAATTCTAATTTCTTTTCTCGTTTATACAATACTACTAATTCCCTTTTCAAAATACTTTCACTTCTACACACTATAGCTAAATTTTAACAAATGATACAATGCATAGCATGCATAGAAATGTTTCATATACGAACAGCAAATGAAATACACGAAATCCAACAGAATACTTAAAACAGAATTGTTCGCTAATAAAGAAAAACGAATTGTTCTTCAATAAAGAAAAACGAATCCAAATAAACATGTGTTGCAGAAACAACTATTTTCACCTGGTAAGAGAAAGAAAGTGCTCCTTTTATGTTCTAAAATACTTTGAATAGGTCACTGATTTTTTACTACTATGTCAAAAAGTAAGAACAATTTTAAATTTAAAATTCCCAGGGCTTAGGAAATTTCATTTTTTTTCTTTTTGCCATCAACCTCCATCGACGAAGCTCACATCCAAAAATTAAAGATTTGGTGCTTGCAAGCCGTCGATTTACAATTAGAGATCTTGCTGATGATGTTGGAATTTCAAAAGGATCGGTCCATTCCATTTTGGCATGAAACGCGTCAAATCTCGATCCCGAAAACACTGAATGCGCCAGCTCACACTGCATTGATTCTTCGTGACTTTTTCGCCAAAAAAATGAAACCCATATCGTTCCACAATCACCGTATTTGCAACGTTCGACTTCTGGCTATTCCCTAAACTCAAAAGGCCACTCCGGGGCACCGTTTTGAGTCGATTGAAGAGATTCAACGTGAATCGCCACGCGTTTGAAGGCCATTCCGCCAATGGCTTTTTAGCATGCATTGATGATTGGAAAAAAGCTGGCATAAGTGCATTGTGTCCGTAGGGGATTACTTTGAAGGCGATGAAATAAGTTTGGAAGAATAAATAAAGAGTTTATGAAAAAAAAAAACTGGTCTTACTTTTTTGGGCGCAGTAGTGCAACACTATGAATTCCCTTTTCAAAATACTTTCATTTCTAAACACTATAGCTAAATTTTAACAAAATGGTACAATGACATGTTACAAGTTGCAAAATGTTACAATGCATAGAAATATTTCATGTACGAACAACAAACGAAATAGAAGAAGTCCAACAGAATTGTTCGCCCACAGAGGCAAAAACACTTCTTTCAAATAAAATAAGAATCGAACAGAAGAGTTGTTTGCAAAAAAATCAAAATGGCGAAAAAAACGGAAGCTACCAGAATATAGTACAAGTCGTTAAGGACGGTACAGTTGAAGTTAATAGTTCATTAGATCAAGGATACAAGAGTAGACAAAAGTTTTCAAACACTGGTCTTTAGCAATCGCGTTTATTTCACTTCGGAAATGAACAAACGTGTTTTTCTCTCTTTTGGGTTTTATGGTATTTACAGGATTTATAGAAGGTCGTTGATATAATAATTCTTGCGGACACACTTGCGTAATGTATTCAACGGCAGCACGCAAAAGGGTTTTTTTAGTTCTTCCGTCAACATGAGTTAGGTATGGCAGCTTTGGTAAGTCGTAAACACATGGACGTTACATTTCGGTTTTTTTTATTTATTTGTTTAAATTGGAATATTGCGAGTTTGAAAATGGCGCAGTGAAGAATTTTAAGAAGATTATTTTTAGGTTTTAAAATCGTTTGTGGGTAGAATTGAGTTTAAATGTTTGAAACTAAATTATTTTTTGTTCTAATGCTGCTGGCAAACACTTAGAAAATTTTCTTAGATGCCTTAAGGCAAGCGTTGGGCCGACGTTACTCACTTAGCACAACCCAGGAGGTACGTGTAGCTTAAAGATAAGCTACGACCGCGGAGTAACAATACCTTCGCAACGCTCATGTTAGACCGGGACCTACGCTTTAAAGTAGACTCCGAACCACTACACACATCCATGGAACCGCTGTGACTCCAACCCGAAACCTGTGGTACCGGGCGCCAGAGCGTTAGCCACTGGTCCATTAGGCCCCATAATTATAAAATTTAAAACAATACATCACGTTCTATTTTTAACAAGATAAATAGTTTCGTGTAGTAGTCGCCTGATGATCGAGTGACTAGCGCTAGATGCCATATGTTTTGGGTTCGAGTCCCAGCGTTGTCATGGACGTTTGTTGTTTTTTTTTTTCTTATGCCATTTAGTAGACATTTAGACTAAGTCCACGAACCCGTATAAACGCATGGCTAAAGGGAAAGGTGGAAGCTTCTGTTGTGATGGAGCAACCATAAGTAGAATCTGACTTGGCTCCGTGACGCTCTACAGTAATAAGGGATTGGATTTTTCTTATCCCATTTAATAGACATCTAGACTAAGCACACGAACCCGTATAAACGTATGGCTAAAGGGAAAAGGGGAAGCTTCTGTTGTAATGGAGCAACCATAAGTAAGTCTGACTTGGCTCCGTGACGCTCTACAGTAATAAGGGATTACAGGGATTTACGGCTTAAAAGTGAATTCTGAACCACTACAAACATCCATGGCACCGCCAAGGCTCGAACCCGAAATCTGTAGCACTGAGCGCTATACACTCGGCCATTCAGGCCCCTGAATGTTTGTATTCGTTCGGAACTCACTTTAAGCCATAGGTCCCGGTCTAATGTGACTGTAGAGCGTTGGGTGTAGGGCTAACAACCCTATCCCGTAAAAAGATATTTCCTGTCTGGAAATCTACCAGTAGGTAGATGGCCTAGGTCCACTATGGGGCTGTTGCGCCATTGAAGAAGAAAAGTTCTTGTTAAAAAATTAATTCAAATTACGAGTATATAAAAAAGGAAACGCAATAAACCATATTATATTTCATGTTAAAATTTTATCATCTTTATGGGTTTATATCTTGTGCACGTGTATATAAAAACGGATTAGATTAAGTAAATTATTTTCCATCTTAAATTAGGTCAATCGTGTTGAATCCAAACAAATCATGTGGGAAAAAAAGAGAATGAATTTCCACTTTTTTTTTTTAAATCGTGTTAATTCAAATAAATCCAGTGAAAAAAAAAAAGAAAGTTGATTTTTTGGTAAATCGAAATCGTGCCGTAAACTTCTCGTAAAAACAAAAACTGAGCACATACAAGTAAATAATTCAATTAATTTAAGAAAAAAATAGTACAAAAAATAATATTTCATAATTTTTATTAAAAATACCAATGAACTTTTGTAGGAATGAGATATTTATTTCAGATATGAAAAAAAAATCAATAAAATAATTCGAACAATTAGAATTCAGGTTAAAAAAATCGTCTGTCAAATACTTAAATTTATCATCCAGGAATTTTACTAAAACAACGCCTTAATGGAATGCACTGACAATTAAATAAAAAATATTTATTATTATTTTTTTTTAAATAAAAGAACCAGTTAAAGTATTTATTTCACCCTTAAGGTATATGACCTTTGACAATTCCACTTGGATTTAAATCGTATTCAAAGAAATACTCTCACGAAAAATCTTCTTGTGAGTTGCAAAAAAAAAGAATAATGTGATATAAGAACTTTAGAATGTATGTAATTATTATTTTCGTATCCGTGTGACCTTAATTTCACAACCACTGCCATCACTTTTATAGAATAGAGATGAGCTTATAACAATCAAGGTATTGTGAAAACAAAATATAGATAATGATACTTCTTCAGATAGAAATCAAACAGTAAAATAAACCAAAAACGTGGCATCTTGACCTTTTATTCAAATCTAAATTTAAATATAAAATTTAAATGTGAAGATATATCACTTTGAATTGTGGAAAATGAAAATTATTATTATCTTCAGATATTTTGATTTTTTTGAATAGAATGAATTTTTTTAAATTTATGATTGACGCATTTTAATTTATTGCCAATAAAATGCTTTTTTTAATTAGAAATTTATAATTAATTAAACATATATTTTTAAAATTTTTTACTAACTATTTCAACAACAAACTTTTAAAAATTTGAATCGTTTAATCCTTTTAAAAATTATCAAACATTTTCACACACACTATAATTTCTCAGTATAAGTATAGCAAGCTACTCGAATTAAGTATTTAACATTATTTTTTGTAGTACTTGAGACTTACATTTTTACATTTAAAACTGTTACTTCTTTCTTTGATGATAACATATTTGCTTTTTTTTCGTCAAATATTTAAAAATATCACACTACACAGATATCCATAATTAATTAAAAAAATACTTATATGTAAAAACAATTAACAATTGTATTCTGCTTTAATTAATTCTGCTTATTTAATTGTATTCTGCTTCTTACTAAAATTTGGAATCTGATATTGTAATCGTGATTCTTCCTACACACTGGAAAGAGCGCTCCCTGTGCATACAGGAGAAATTATTAGTCGGCCTCGAGACTCACACTCGAGAAGAAGAAGTATATTTCAAGCACTCTTGGCATAGCCGAGTTTCGTGTTTTCGGCTTAGAAATGGAGTACTTTCACTAACTTATAATTATCTGTCTTTAAATGTGATAAATGCGTATGAATTCTCTAATAGCGCATGTCTCTAATTAAATGTATGGTGTTTGCGCATGCGTAAATAAAGCTGTGAGTTCTCCAAACTGTGTATCAAGTATCTCAACCGAACCCCACCCAGTTACAATCTGGTTGCACAGCCTGCACACTACAACATATATTTTCGTTTGTTCTTTTTTCATGCTGTAATTCTGCGATGTTCTCCTTGCAATAAACAATAATATTAAGCCCATTAAGTTTTAGTATCGACCTAATTACATGTACCTAAATTTGTAATTAAAAATACAATTAAGTGAAAATTAAGCTTATATGAGATGCATTTACAAAATATTTTATCTTTTTTCAAAACATTTTAATGTTTCAGTCCTCCATTATATCAAGCATTAGGATAATTACCATGAATAAATAATTTTAATTTTAAATATTTCATAATAAATTTCGAAATTCGCGCCATTAGCAATTTAGTTGTACTTGAAACGAAGATGAAGACAATTAAACGGAAAATTAACCTTAATTTCGATATTATCTTCAATGTCTTTCACCACTTGGTTTAAACTATTTCAAATCCATGCACGCCATGACAATCAATGCGTTAAAAGCCGTGAATTGATAAACAAATTTATTTTTTTAAAAATACCGCAATAGTTGAAATACTTCCAAAAATTTTAACACTAGTAAAACTTTTGCACCAATCAAAAGATGGGACATCAGAAATAATTGAATGTGGGCATTTCTGACATTTTAACTTGAAACTGAGAACATAATTCAATTCAAGGGTTCCATGTCTCTACTGGTCATTTACCAATCACCAAATATGTTGATTCTTTTGTTTAAACAATTCAATGATGTCTACATTTTTTAACATGTCTGTAATTTTTGCACAAACCCCATCAATTTGTGACCATTTCTGTAATTTAACTGCTCTTGAAAAGGAAATGAAAGACAATTCAATGAAAATTAACCTCAATTTAGATATTATCTTCAATGTATTTACCATTTGACATTTTGGTTTAAACACTTCAAAGAGGTCGCCATATTTCAAGTCTATGCACGCCATGCCAATCAAAGCGGTAATAACCGTGAAGAAATAAACAACTTTTATTTAAAGATATGCCTCCAATATTTGAAATACCACCGAAAATTTCCTCACTACTAAAACTTTTGCACCAATCAAAAGATGAGACATCAGAAACAATCGAATGTGGCCATTTCTGTCATTTAAACTTGAAACTGAGAACACAATTCAATTCAAGTGCTCGATGTTTTTCTATTGGTCATTTACCAATAACCAAATATGTTGACACTTTTGTTTAAATAATTTCAATGATGTCTTCATAATTTTAAACTCCCACATCATATACTATAAAGACATAATCAACTTTTCATAATTACTGCAGAACTGTCAAAAATTTCCTCACTGGCAGAAAAAAAAAACTCTTTTCAGCAATTTTTTTCGTCAACCACATCCCACAACAATTTATGATCATTTCTGCAATTTTCCTGCACTTGATGAAAGACAATTCAATGTAATTTAACCTCAATTTAGATATTATCTTCAATGTCTTTACCACATGACATTTTGCTTTAAACTCTTCAAGACGTCGCCATATTTCAAATCCATGCATATATCAGGTCAATCACTGAATAGTTGAATTTGAAGTGGTTAACAATAGATGAAGTACCTCTAAATATTTCCTCACTGTTAAAACTTTGGCACCAACCAAAAGATGGGACATCAGAAACAATCGAATGTGGCCATTTCTGCCATTTAAACTTGAAACTGAGAACACAATTCAATTCAGATTCAATGTCTCTACTGCTCATTTACCAATCACCAAATATGTTGATTCTTTTGTTTAAACAATCCAATGATGTCTCCACAATTTTAAACTCCCACATCATACCATAAAAGACATAATCAACTATTCATAATTACTGCAGAACTGTCAAAAATTTCCTCACTCAGAAAAAAATCTCTTTGTTAGTAATGTTTGCGCCAACCACATCAACAACAACTTGTGACCATTCCTGTAATGTATATACACTTGAAACGGAGATGAAGACAATTGAACTCAATGAAAATTAAAGCTAACCCGAGATGGTATCTTCGATGTCTTTACCTTACCATATCATGAAACATGTTGACCTCTTTTGTACACAATAAATGCGACACAATCAGTGATGAGATGGTGCGATTAGAAACGGTACGTTACAAAATAGTGTTTACCTAGCTGTGTTTTTCCGTCACTCACGAAAGCCTTTGGAAGAAAATGGCCCATTAATAACTGCGCGGCAGAGAGTAAATAAGATTGTAATGCTTTACACAATACGTGCTTAAAGTAGCAAAATCTAATATAGAAGTTGAGTCAGGATTCAGTAAGATTGTGGAAATGTAATCATCATTTTACATGGAGACGAAAATCAATTCTTGTTATCATTATTCATCACTTTAATTGAAACACCATAAACTTACTAGGATCTTAAAAATTAAGATTTATTAAGATTGTTATTATAGAAAAATTACGAACATGTTTTAAATTTAAAATCAAAATAGTTCTATCTACAAAAGAGAGAATTAGAAAGAACAAAAGAAACTAGTTCGAAAAAAATAAAATATTGATAGATATATAATAATACTGATAAAATAAATAATAAAAAATAAATAAAATAAAAGGATAATAATAATGATAAATCAACCAAATAAAGTGACGTACAATTTTTAGAATAATTTTTTTTTTTTAAATTTGCAAAATTAAAAAAATCTGAAGTTATTTTTAAACTTCCAATGTAGTGCTGTGGGTCACTACTATTCACTATTATTCCCTTTTATTTAATTTTATCGCCTTCCTGCATGCCTTTGAAAATTTATTGTTATTATTCTTAAATTCTTATTCATTTTTTAGTATGCAATATATAGGTCTTTCATAAAACTTATTTCTTCTCCTTAATAAATTCTTATTGAATTTTTTATATACAATATACTAATGTTATCGTTTTTCAAAATGCCTTAGAAAAATTGTTCTTAAATTCTTATTCAATTTTTAATACACAATATACTAATTTTATCGCTTACCAGTATGCCTTTGAAAACTTATTTGTTATTGTTCTTAAATTATTCAATTTTTAATACACACTATATTAATTTATCCATTGCGGCTTGAGTTCTAATGATTTGAAAATTATTTTTGAATTTCAAATCACTTTAATTATTTCATTTATTAATTAGTTCTCTTTCATCAGTTGACAGGGAAATCTCAGTACAGGGATAAACAAATTAATTGAAGCAGATAGGTTTCACTTTCATGCTCATCATATCGTGTCATGATGTCCTTATGCATGAGCGCAGGTCTCCATGGTAACTGAACCATAAGAAGATAGATGCTTCTGAAGATATATAAAAAATGATGTTTTATTCTTCAGTTTCTTCAAAGAAAATAAAAAGAAATTTTATAAAAAAATATAATTTTTAATTAAAAAAAAATATATTAATTTTACGATGATTTTTCAATCATACGTTTGCATACGATATCAAACAAAAATGGCGTACATACAAATGGCTGAAAAAATAATAGTATACCAAACACAACAGAAGAATAATCGAATTTATAAAGTTTATTTTGACGTTAATGAATCCTTAAATAAATTTTTAAATAAAGAAATGAAAAATAAATAAGTCATACAAATATTTACTCTACTTGGCTTTTTTAAATATCATATAACTAAAAATTGTCCTTTAAAAAATTAATTTAATTTTATCATTTAAAAATAATTAAAAAAAAAAAAATAAAACACTACGCTATTGCCAGAAAATGTAGAAAGATTTTATTGAAATCACAAAAGCCAAACTATTTTAAACAGACGCATTCATTGAAATGATAATAGAATATCATATAAAACAGGAAAATGAATTTATGAAGTTTATTTTGATTTTAAAGAATCTTTAAATGAAAACTTAAAGAAAGAAATAAAAAATAAATAACTCATAAAAATACTTACTTTTATTTGATTTAAAAAAATTCTATAAAACCAAAGATTGTCCTTTAGTTTTATATAATTTCTATTTTTCCATTTTTTTATCATTTAAAAATAAGTTTTTTTTTAACTCGATTTAAATAAATCACTACGCAATTGCCAGAAAATGTAGAAAGATTTTATCGAAATCACTAAAGTCAAACGATTTTTAACAGATGCATTCATAGAAATGATAATAGAACATCACATAGAACCAAAAAATGATTGAATTTATAAAGTTTATTTTGACTTTAACAAATCCTTAAATGAAAACTTAAAATAAAGAAATGAAAAATAAATAAGTCATACAAATATTTATTTTACTTGACTTAAAAAATTTTATAAAACTAAAGATTGTTTTTAGTTTTATAATATTTCTATGTTTCCCTTTTTTTATTATTTAAAAATAATTTTTTTTAAGTCAATTTAAATAAATCACAACTCTATTTCCAAAAAAGATTTTTATTGGAATCGCAAAAGTCAAACGATTTTAAACAGACGCATTCATAGAAATGGAATATTTGTAAAAAATGTTCTAAAGCAATTTTAGTGACGATAAAATGAGATCCTTTAATCTATAAAACTGAATGGATATTGAAATTAATTATGACAATGTTTATTTTGCATTTGCGTGGATTTCATATTAGGTTTATTAGTATTAAATTTTACTGAAAATCAGGAATAGTTGAATATATAGTCTTCTATACAATTATTTAAATAGTGAAGGGAAAATATGTGTTTGATTCTTTACTCTCTGTACGAGATAAAAAGAATTACATTAAATTTTTGAAATTAAAAGTAGTTTCATCCTGTAATAAAAGTGAATCCAAATAATCTATTCTTTTTAATAGTGTGAAAAATTTGAAAGTGTGACGCCATTTTGGAAGACGAATGACAATCCATTTTTAAATTTTGAAATAAAAAGTTAATTGTGGATAAGAGAATGAAATGTAGCACAAAATAAATAAAATTTTAATTAT
The DNA here is from genome assembly GCA_021605095.1 of Caerostris extrusa. Classification (NCBI taxonomy): domain Eukaryota; kingdom Metazoa; phylum Arthropoda; class Arachnida; order Araneae; family Araneidae; genus Caerostris; species Caerostris extrusa. The sequence continues at coordinate 103,978 of BPLR01005952.1, forward strand.
TTAATTCGTTTATTTATTTTTAAAAAAATTAAATTTCAAGTATTATATTATATTAATTATTATTATTATATTTAAATTGAACTATACTATATTGTTGACCTGAATTTCTTGTGGCACCTATTGAGTTTTACTTTTTTATGCTCGCTTTTAATAAAAAAAAAAGGTGCATAATTTCAAATAAAAAAAAAGTATTTTACTTTTCCGTATATGTAAAATGCTGAAATATTTTAATATATAAAATATAGAAATGTGTTAATAGAATACATTTCGTCGATACTAAAAAGTCATAAAATTTACAGACAAAATAGAAAGAAAAGAACATTGTCACGCAAACAGAAAAAAATCAACATTAATCCCTTTCTTCCCCCGCCTCAATTCACGTGACTCGCTTAAATTTTATAATACTGACATATATGTTGGCCAAATCTATTTCCGTGTTATCTTGAGCTACATTATCTATATGGTTTTAGATCACAATTTTTAGTAGCTTTAAAAATTGCGTTTATTCTTTTTCATATCGCGATTTTATTTTTAACCGTATCTATATTTTTTTTTTATATGGTTCTTTATCAATATGGGTTTCGATCACAGTTTTTAGAAGCTTTAAAAATTGCATTGATATTTTTCATATCGAGATTTTATTTCTAACCGTATCTATATAGTTCTTTATCTATATGGTTTTCGATCACAATTTTTATAATCTTTAAAAATTGCATTTATTTTTTTCATATTGAGATTTTAATTTTAACCGTATCTATATGGTTTTAGATCACAATTTTTAGAAGCTTTAAAAATTGTGTTTATTTTTTCTATGGAAAATTTCAATTTTTAACAGTAAATCATATAATGTTAATATTTATTAAGTTATTGACGATAAATAATTAATTTTTCAGAATCTTATATATAAAATTCTAAAAAACTATTTTTCAATATCTTTTGTTCCACAAATATTTCTTTTTTTGTTTTTAAAAAGCATTAAATTTAAAAATGGATACAAATTCCACATTTCCAAAGAATTTTGTGTTTTTTAAGCCGAACTAAAAAAAAAATTTTAATCCAAATTATGGAAATATCTAACAATTCTGTTTGTAATACAATTGTTTTGTTTCATTTTGGTTAAGAATTAACTTTAATATTTAAAATTAGCCAGTCTTTTTTGAGTTCTAAATGCCGCAAATCGTTTGAATGCGAATCGTTTGCTGCCCGAATCGTTTGGTGAAGTTTTGAATTTACAATAATTGATAACATTATTCTGGTTTTTTTTGCACCATTTATGTTTTTAAGTCGAACTAAAAAGAATAATTTTTAATCCAAAATAGAAATATCTAAATTTTTTCTTCGTCATAAAGTTTGTTCGTTTTTTTCTTTCTTTTTCGTTTAGAATTTATTTTAATATTTACAATTGGCATTCTCTTTTTGAGTTCTAAATGCAAATCGTTTGAATAAATCGTTTGAACGCGAATCGCTTGGTGCGCAAATCGTTTGGTGAATTATTGCATTTTTAATATTTGACAACATTGTTCTTTTTTTTTTTTTTGCACCATTTTGGAACAAAATTTTAGATTCCATTTCATTTAAAATTTATTCAAATTCGCAATTGTATAATTGTATAAATCTAAAGTATTGTACAAAAAATATTAACAAATTACAATTTAAAATGATTTATTCTTTCGATTTATTCGTGACGTAACAATAAAAAGTTTTGTAGTAGTCAAACTATTATTTTTATTTTTCAGATTAGAAAATATAAAATATGAACTATGAAAAAAGTAGAATGAAAACGTTGAGTAATTTACTCTAACTAATAGATACTGTAGTATCTAAGAAAGTATTTTCAAATTAAGATCCAAATATAGCTTGATTCGTAGGTTTATTTTAAAACATCAAATGAACTCTTCAGTGACCTAGAGATCTGAACTACCTACAAAGGTTCAATTTATTGCAAGATCGACCTAAATTGTTCTGACTAATCACTTGCCAAGTTGAAAGAAGTATTATTACAGGAAAATACTTATGACTATTTTAAGTGAATAACAACCGTGTATCTTTCTATTTCAAAGTATTTGTATTAGAATCAAGTTAGTGTTGTAGAGATAAACTGAGATGAATTTTTTTCCTTAAATTATATAATATAATATAATAGGTTTTTTTAAGCTTAAAATTGCACCTATTTTATTCTAAATGAAATATTTTTTTATTATTCTCTAATGAGTATAACTGAACATTGTCAGTTAGTTAATTGTTGATAAAATATCAAAAGACTGAAAATTGGAAAAATTTAAAGTGTTTATTTTTTGTACAAATTTAATATCGTTTGAACATTAATATAGTTATAAAAACAAATTTTTGTAATATTATTATTGATGAAAAAAAACTGATTTTATTATAATATTAAGAATATAATAATAAATATTATTGTTAATAAAATAAAATTAATATGATAATAAATGTTATCGTTAAAAAAAAAGGGCCTGTTGGCCGAGTGGGCCTGTTGGCCAAGTTTGGGGCTCGAGACCCGGCTCTGCCATGGATGTTTGTAGTGGATTCGGAATCCCCTTTAAATCGTAGGTCCCAGTCTAACATGATCGTAGAGCGTTGTAGGGGTAGTATTTTTCGCGTCCGTAGCATATCTTCAAGCTACATGTGCCCCCTGGGTAGTGCTAAAATGAGTAACAGCGGCGCAGCTTTGCTTATGGCATAAAGATTAAATGTCTTTGTATTGTCAGTTGCATTATAACAACATGTTATCAAGAATACAATATAAATTTTTAAATAATGATATGAATTTTTGTTTTGAAAAGGTTTAATAATCATAACGAGGCAGATATCGTATTTTGATGTTTTTACGTAGATAATGAATGAAATATGTAAATGCATTTTTAAATTATTATATATTGGAAATATTTTTGAAAATGTAAAATAAAATATGAACTTAGTTATTTTCAAAATTTAGGTGAATTTCAGTGTTAGTGTTTTTCCTTATCGAAGCAAATTACGAAGTTAAATTCAAGGGTGAATGACTTTAAAAGAAAAGTCGTATAGCAAAAAATATTGTTTGGTGAATTTTTTTTGCAAACGATTTTTGCAGTTCTAGTATAATTTCGAAATTGTGTAACTATCATTCCTCAAAAAGTTGCATATGCAGAATAGAGTTCTACATTTTATCAAATTTTGCTTTGTTAAACAATTATAAAATTTAATTTTGTGAAACAATTAGCATTAAACGATTAATTAAACATCTTATAATTTAAGCAAAACAATTATTACTTGGCATAGTATTCTATGACAGTTTGGGCTCTGTACAATTGCAGAATGATAAAAAATTAATTTAACTATCAAGAAGATTAACGAGAAAAGTATGTAGTAATATTTAGTATATTTTATTATTAACATATCAATATTCACCTTATAATGTTATTTATATTGATGAAATTGGATAATTTTTTAATATAATTTTACCATTCAATCAAGTTTTACTTTCTAAATAATTAACTTCGCCAATAATAATTAAATTTTAAAATTATTAACAAATATTAATACGTAATCTTTTCTTTCTGTACTATATTTACGAGGATATTTAATTTAATTTTTGGAACCCATAATTTATTTTTATTAAAGGATCATAGATTAAAAGGAAAATGAATCTATTTTTATGAATGCGATTGTGACATGAAAGCTGACTTGGAAGCAAGGTGCTATTTACACACAGAAATGGTCATTTTTAAAGATTCAAAAGGTATTGGTAAATTTAGTAATATATAGTAAGCAATTTTTAAATAATGAATGTTTATCGATAGAAAATCACATTTTATGTATGCAAATATTTTGATATTAGATGTTTAATATCGATTTAATTTAAGATTGAAAAATTTTCTAACAAACTTTTTGATTCCAAAACAAGTTTCAATTATGTTCTTTTTATTTAAAACTATTTAATTCATTAAAAAATTATAAACATGTTATAAATATTAACTGCATTATTTACTAATGCAATATTGACAATTCATTTTAATAGGTAACATTATTATGACTTCGTTTTAAATTAATGAGAATTGTGTAGTAAACAAACCAAAAGCGTTAGAAAAAAATAATAATTGAAAAATCTATTCTAAAATAATAATTTCAAGCTGAAAATTAAAATCCCTTTCAGAAAATAATAAATTTAATAATAATTTTTTTTATCTCAATAACAAAATTGTGATACCAACAATAAATGATTAACTCTTCATTTTAAATGCTTACATGTGTTATATAAAATTTATATTAAAGAATATGCGGATAAAACATTTTTTAATTAAATAAAAGGCAAAAATAATAAATTTTTAAAAATAAATAAATAACACTCACTTGCAGAACACAGTTGCAGTCTTAAACTTCTCCATTCTGTTTGAGTTTGCAAACCAACAAACAATTAGAAAAATTTCACTTTTTTTTTTAAATTTTTAAAAAAAAATTTTTTTGGAGGACAATAGATGGGGAGGGTGAAAAAATTGATATTCACAACAATTGTACCACCCCGCGAATAAGGCCACTCAGTCACAATCACAGTTAAGATCTTTTAAAGAATAAATAAATTGACGTGGTCAGTGATAATGCGCTCGGACAGCAGCTTGTGTTTAATCTGTTATGGACCGAAGATTGGAAAACGTGCTTTACGGTTTTTACCTTCTCATAACGGGACTCTTGGCTGGAACGGGTTTACTAGGAACACGCGTTGGCTCGTTTCTGCGCGCCAAATTTAATCGCCAACTCAATTAGCTGAATTTGCTACTTTTCACTAATGGGATTTTCTGGAAACTTTTAATGCATTTTGTGAACACATATTAAATGTGAATGGATTAGATTATTTGATTTTGATGCAAGAATTGGAATAATATGTGTTTAATTAAAGATTTTGGCCCCAAACAAAGTAATAAAGTAAAGTTTAATAGAATTTATATAAATATTAAATTCGACAGTACTAATAAAATAATAATAATAAAGAATTTTATAAACGCATTTATAATAAACAATTCCATAATAAACTTTATATTGGAAAATGATTTTTGTAAAATATGAAAAAATAAAAAATATTGTTGAATATTTATTGTACTGATGTGTTTAAGTTCTATACCCTTAAAAAATTAAAAAAAAAAATAGTTTTCCTTAAAGAAATTTAAGTAAAAATATAAAAAAAAAAAAAAGAAAAGAATTTTAGAAAACAAATCAATTATATTTTATTTTCATTTACATTTATAAAAGTATAAAATGGTGAAAATAATTGTTTTTAATTAAAAAATATAAAAATCGTTAAATTAAAATTTCAGAAATATATTTTAAATAAACACAAAAAAATGATTTTAGTTTTAATTTTTTAAATTTTATAATTAATTAAATACCCCTAAAATTATTTAAATAAAAAATAATAATAATAAACTATTATTACTACGTTAATTATTATTAATACAATATACATCAAATTACTTATATTATTATACCCTAAAATTATTATTAATACAATACTTATGTTTTTAATTTAAAAAATAACAATCGTTAAATTAAATTTCAGAAATATATTTTAAAGAAACACAAAAAATTATTTATTTCAGTTTAATTATTTTTATTTTATAATTAATTAAATACCCTTAAAATTATTTCTTAATTCCCCAGAATATTTCTCCTATATTTATAATGAAACACAATACGAGTCACATTTTAATATTTACATATGATTTATGAATGCTGATTTAAAATAATTAATTAAAACAATTCTTTTCTTTGTAGAATAATTCTAGTTCTTTAGATTAATTAAAATCTAAATTTGGCGAGAAATTCTGGTTGATGTAAATAAATTAAAAAACAAAATTACACATTATGATGATAAAATTTATAATATTTCAATTATATTTTATTAACTTATAATATTTCATAATATTTAAATTTATAATTTTTATTTATTATTTTATTTTAAATTACAATTTATTTCAGTTAAAAAATTTTTTTAATTTTATGATTAATTAAATATTCCTAAAATTGTTTATTAACTTATCAGAATATTTCTGCTATATTTATAATTAAACGCCATATGAGTTACATTTTAATATTTACATATGATTTACGAATACTGACTTAAAATAATTAATTAAAACAATTCTTTTTTTTCTTAAGAATTGTTCTAGTAGTTTAGATTATTTAAAATCTAAATTTATCGAAAACATTCTGGTTGATGTAATTAAATTTAGAGAACAAAATAATACATTATGACGATAAAATTATGTATTAACTTCTACACTTAAAGCGTAACATATATTTTTTAACTTAACTTATTGATATCCAAAAAATTTAACGCTTTAAAATTCGTAAAATATCTTTTAATTTACGAATTTAAGTGTATTGAAAAGAGCGAAAAATCGCCAAATCTGTTAAACTCAGAAGAGAGAAAACCTTTTAGAAAAGTGTTCTAAAAGTAGAGCGCATTTTTGACCCTGTTGTGGTGTGTTTTCGTTTTCCCCACTGGCCATAATAGATGATATATAAAACAGCAATCTCAGACGATATTATTATTATTGCTTTTTTATTTTACTCCTTTTTTCGCTGGCAGCAGACGAAAGTTATATGTGCTTTCAAAATCGGCCGACCGGTTCTCATTAGACATAGCACGCTATCTCTTAAACAGCCTTGGTAAACACACCTGGGACACTTTCTGTTTTTGTTTTAAGATTTCTTTTTTTCTCATTAACTTTCTTTCATTACCCATAATGTTGAGAGTAATGTTTATGTTGTAGTATTTACGGATTTGTTTTTACAGTCTTTGTAGAAATACAACAATTACATAAAAAGGATGGTTTATTTAAAAAAAAAAAAAAAAAACGTGGTATATTATAAATAAACGAATTTAGTTCATTATATTGTTTATTTCATTTAGTTTGGATTTTATTTATTTATTTTTTAATATTTAATTTTTTACTGTAGTTCCACCATGCCTTCAAGGATTTTCTTTCCTGTTATAATAGAAATACAATTGTTTATTTAATTTTTTCTAATGCAGCTACCTAACACACACACACACACATATATATATATATATATATATATAACTGTTTATACAATACGATAAAATATTAATTATAAGGAATTGAATTTAGTATTTAAATTAAAAATTAATGTATTTTAATTTCACTCATTATGGTATGCATATATAATATTTCATTACTTTTGGATGAATGTTAGTGTTTAGTTTATGAATTGCTTTATTATGTATATTATCAATTATCTGCGTAGTGTTCAAGTTGGGTAACCATATTGTAACTGGGTGTGGTTGGGGTGATATACTGAGGCACAGGTTGGAGAACTCGCAGCTTTATTTACACAAGCACAAACACCACACATTTACAATTAGAGAAAACAATATTAAACACATTTAAAGACAGATAATTATGAATTTGTGGAAGAACTCCACTTCTAAGCCGAAAATCAAAACTCAGATATGCGCAGGGAGCACGAAATATACTTCCTCTCCGGGTGATAGTCTGTAGGTCAACTAATACGCAGGGTTGCGCTAATTATATTTCCTCTCGGGGTGAGAAACTGTAAACTAAACGTTACTCTGCGAGAGTACAGGTTGTGTTGTACTTCCTCTCGGCTCAGAGTCTCGAGGCCTAGTAACCACTTTTCCTGAACGCCACAGGAGAAAGAAAGGATATATGTGGGAGGAAGCATGGTTACATCTGTTATTAATCATAAAAAAAAAAAACATGTTATTAAATAAGATTCTACAAAGAGTACGGAGAAAAACACCATATCATTTTAGTGGTATATCGATTATTGGAACCTTTCATTCTTTCCATAGAACGTCAGATATGTAGTAGATTCAGCATTTTCCAGGATGCACAACCGATGGAAGGTTGCTACACTACACGCACGTTTCCTGCTGTTTGAAACAAACAACACGTAACAACGTGCCAGGGAGTTTCGCAGTTTTCTGTCCTCCTCATCTTCAACAGAAGGACTTTCCAACTTACAGATTTTTGTATCCATTCCCCATATATCAAGCCCTAAAGTTCTAAATTTAAAGTTCAATTTTATTGTATTTTTAATATAATTTTATTGGATCGTTTAACATTAATTATTAAGAATTTACGTTCCAAATCAGAAAATGTAATTATTTTTCAATTTTAAATCAAACAAATATGTCAATATATAAGAGCTATGAATTCGAACCAGATTTAAAATTATTCCTTATTAAAATTATTCAAGCTAAAATTTCTTCAGTTAGAAATTTGAAAATACTGCTAATTTTTTAAAAAAGTGTATTTTAACTCTACATGTCCTGTTCAACGACCGCTTCTACCTCACAGCATGTTTTTTTTACGAATAATAATAAAAATTACTCATTGTTCGCAAATTGACCTTGTTTCTCCTACGATGATTGAACTGCCAGAAAGATGTTAAGAGCATTGTACTTTTAAAACGCAATCTTTATTTCATTTGCATATTCAAAAAAAGAAAAAAATAATGAAGTTTAGAAACCCACATTGTCATCATAGATATAAAATCGAAAAACATCAGAATTAACATAATAGAACATTAAATAATAGAAAAAAAAAACGGTTTTTTTAAATTTTCGCCATTTTTTTTTCGAAAAATATATAAAAACAATAAATATATGATTGAATTATCCTTATATAATTGTAATAATTATTTAATATAGCAAGTTAAAGATTTTCAGATTACAGAATATTGATTTACTGATTTACGGTTTAAATAAATTAATTTCACACACAAACAAACAACTTAATGTTTACGTAATAACATTTAACATAACTTTTAACACTACGTTTATTTTAACATTTAACTTGATTTGTATATTATTTTTAATAAATGTTTTAATATAAAGGTTAGATACTTTATTTAAATATTTTATTTATCAAAATAATTATCCATTGACTATAATTAATGGCTAAAAGATAAATTGGTAATTTTTTTTCTGTAAATTACTGAAAATATTTTTATAATTTGTTATTTTTTATAGAACAGTCATATTGAAAATTTGTTTATTAATTACTTAGCAAATGGGGACCTGATGGCCGAGTGGCTGGCACTCGGTTCCACAGGTTTCGGGTTCGAGTCCCGGCGGTGCCATGAATGTTTGTAGTGGTTCGAAACCCACTTTAAATCGTAGGTTCTTGTCTAACATGATCGTAGAGCGTTGCGGGGTATTGTTACTCCGCGTCCGTAGTTCATCTTCATGTTACACGCACCCCCTGGGTAACATCCGTGCAGTGCTTGCCTTAAGGCATAAAAGGCCACTGTCTAAATGTGTTTGCCAGCTGCCTTAGGAAAAAATTACTTAGCAAATTATTATTATATGGCAAATTTTATAATTACACTGACATCCGACTCGTGGCTCAGTGGCAACGTGCGCCGCTGGTGAATATTATAGCTGAGGTTCATTCCGCCAGCGGCATTGCTATAGACCCTATTTAAAAACGAGAAGATTTGATAACGTTTATGATGTTCAGCATCTTACCTAGTAGGCGTTTTCAGAGTTTTTCTCCCTTACGATACGCAAATGCAGGGGTAGTTCCCCTAAAAGTCATTCCTGAAGGCACAGCCCTCCTTTTCAGCGTCACGGAGCTAAGTCAGGTTTCTACCAAAAAGGTTGCTCCATCACAACAGAAGCAGACCCTCCCTTCCTTTTCTTCTTATACATGCTAATTGTTAAATAATGTTAAGACAGGACTAATAATCGTAAATAATTATTTGTTTCGAAAAATTAAATGTTTGTATTATTCTTTAAATTTATTCTAATTTTTCGGCATTAAACACCATTAAAAAAAAAAAGAGAATAGCATTAAATGTATTATTTTAACACTTTGTTATTGCGTTTGTATACACATATTTAAAAAAAACTTTGAAAAAGGAAACAAAGCATTGATATTTATCAAACTAGAACGATCAGTGACATTTAATCAATCGAAATACGTTGATGGTGGTAATATTTACAAGCTGCTTAATTGTAATTAAAGAACTGCGCTTTACTTCAAAGATGCTTATCAATAAAAGTATGTCACGATTCGTTCAGGAATTCAGTTCAAATTAATGAGATTCTAATTGATCATAACTGCATTGAAAAAGATATTTACTTTAATAAAAATTGCATTAGTGAACAAAAACAATATAGTTACAAAGGAATGCAACAGGAATGCACCAATTTATATCAAACAATGCCTAAAAAAATGTATAAGGTTGTAAATTGCAAAGAGAAATTATTTAATTATTTAAGCACAGTGGGGAAAACTTAATTAAGTCATTTATGCTTAATTATGTTAGGGACTTGATGGCCGAGTGGCTAGCGCTCTGGCGCTCGGTACCACAGGTATCGGGTTCAAATCCCGGCATTGCCATGGGTGTTTGTAGTGGTTCGGAATCCACTTTAAACCGTAGGTCCCGGTCCTAATAGGATCGTAGAGCGTTTGTGGGGCATTGTTACTCCGCGTCCGTGGCTTATCTTCAAGTTACACGCGCTCCCTGGGTAGCGCAAAGTGAGTAACATTGGTGCAGCCCTTAGGGCATAAAAAGATAACGGTCTATTTACCAGCTGCATTAGGAAAAATATTTAATTATGTTTAAAACATAATGAATAATCGTTATTTACAACTGTAATTTATTTTATTTTGATAAATTCTTAAACAAGTGCAAAAAATAATTCATAATGAATTATGTTTTTGTTGTTTCTTATCCCATATGATGGATAGCAACATCTAGACCAAGCCCATAACCTATGTGTTCTCAAGGAGGGAGGGGACATCTTCTGTTCTGATGGAGTACACGTAGATAGAAATCTGATTTCTGCCCGCGGAGCTGAAGAAGGAGGGCGGTGCCTTCCAGGAGGACTTTTTAGGGAGGAACTACCTCGCATTTGCGTATCGTATGGGAGAAAATCGGGAAAACTCTCACCAGGTAGTCCGAGTCACGAGGCAAGAGGCTGAACATCACAAACGCCATCGAATCCCCTCGTTTTTTGAAACAGTATCTACAACAACGCCGCCAGCGGATTGAACTCAGCCCTAATGCTCACCAGAAAGGCACATTTTCACTGAGCCACGAGTCGGGTATAATGAATTATTGATATTTATTTTTATAATGACAGTGAAAGCTGAATTGTTTAATTATTACGAATGCTTGTCATGTACGCCATTTTATCTCTTCTGCAACAAAAACTAGATAAGTTCTTAAAAATATTGGATTCTAATGCTTATTCTCTAAACCTGTTTGACTTTCATTTTTAGTCGATCATCTCTATAAAACATATTCTATGCTAAAATTATTTCAATACAAAAAAATTAATAAAGAAAAATAGAATAATAAAGCTCAAACTATTATAAAGACATGATTTTGTGATTTCTAATAATTAAAAATCACAAAATCTTGATCAAAAAAACAATCTGCAACCAAAATTAATTACATCATTTGTCAGTCAACTTGATGATTGATATTTTCAATTAAAATATATTGCGCATATGTAATTTAGCTGTAAACAAATTAATGCTTAGTTAGAAAATTCAATAGTTTTTAATTTAATTTTCATTTAGTATTACAAGTTTGATGAATGATTTTATCTCTAACTCCGGCCTGTCTCGTGGCTCAGTTGCAACGCGCACCGCTGGTGAGCATTAGGGCGGAGGATTAATCCGCTTGCGGCTTTGTTGTAGATACCGTTTAAAAAACGAGGAGGCTCGATGGCGTTCAGCATATTGCCTCGTTAGCTGGACTACCTGGTGGAGTTTTCCGGATTTTTCCCATACGATACGCAAATGCAGGGTAGTTCGCCTCTAAAAAGCCAAGCCAAGTCAGACTTCTACCTACAAGTGTTCCATTACAACAGAAGTCCAATCCCTTTCCTTCTTTTTTTATGAGACCCCATGAGTTCTTGGACTTGGTCTAGATGTTGCTGTCTACCCTGTGGGAAAAGAAAAAAATCTCCAATTCTAAACATCCTTTTTTGCATTAAGCGAATAATTTTATTGCTCGTTTATTTTTAAAATAAGGAATATGTTCTTGTAAATGCAGGAAAAGATTTGACGTACAATGAATCAAGATTAGTTTAAACGTGATAAAAAAAAAAAAAAAAAAAGACAATATTAATGGGTTTTTTTTTAAGGATTGCAGACGAAAATCGCAGCAATTTAAAAAACATGTTTTTTTTTTTTTTTTTTAAAGTTGGGTGAGAAGAAAAATATTTTAAAAGATCAGGCAGTAAGGAAAAATGTGTGTTTAAGATAATTTCACGGCTGCGTGAATCTTCGGCAAGGACAGAGCAGAAAATGAGAACCTATTTCTTTAAAAAAAATAATAATAACAATATAAAAAGAGGAAATAATAAGAAAATCAGTTTTCCCACGAGAAAGTACCTTATGACATAGTGTCAAAATTTTTTGTAATTTGCATGACATCGTTTATTTGCAATTAAGTCCAATTTAATTCCAACTCTTTAAGTTGTTCTGGAAGTTAGGTTGTTGTTGTTGTCGTATCCCACATGGAAGGAAGGAAGAGAGGGCAGTTTCTGTTTTCAGCAGATTCTGGAACAACCGTGGGTAGAAGTCTGATTTTTGCTCAGTGGCGCTGAAGGAGAGCAGTGCCTTCCGGGAGGACTTTTAGGGGCATACTATCCCGCGTTTGTGTATCGTACTGGTGAAAACCCGTTAAACTCTCACCAGGTAGTCCGACTAACGTGGCAAGATGCTGGACATCCCAAATGCTATGGAGTCTCCACGTTTTTAAAAAGAGTGTCTACAAGAAAGCCGCCAGCGGATCGAGCATCTGTCCTAATGATTACCGGCGGTCACTGAGCCGCGAGTCGGGTAAAGAGTTTTGTTTTAATATTAATCACTTAGCATGGCCATATTAGTTTAGGTACATTTTTAAATAATATATATATATAGATTTGTAAGACCTTAATGTATCATTTAAATTGGGATAATCAGCCAATTGTGTTGATAAAAAAATCGGTGTCACTGTTCTCGATTGTGATAATGTCTCTCATCGACAGTCAAGCTTGCATGGTGGGAGTTTTGCGACTGCGTTTTATGAAAAGTCCTAAGTCCAAAGCGTAATGTTATTGTTAGTACTTCGAAAAATCCAGAGTCTTGTAGGGAGGCAATATCTTCCCATCTCTTAACCCGTGAGCCAATGGAATCGCGGACTGCCTGTGTACCGGAGGACTCGGATTCTAATCCGCTGGTGGCGTCCATTGAGGATACTGCTTTCGGAAACAAAAAGACTCGACTGCAATTGAGTTCAAGGCGCGTAAAAGCGTCTATCATCGATAGTCTGCCAGGGGGTAAAAGTTCTCCCATACGACACACAAGTGCAAGGTCGGGTACACGAAAATGTCCTCCAATGTTCCCCTTCCCCCATAGACCGTCGGTTTGCTGTTAAGGGTATACGCAGTTAGAACACAAAGCCATGTAGCCACAATTAGACAATAAGCTTCAACAAACAAACAAAAATGTACTTTTCCTTCATCCTTTGTTGGTGAGCTGATCGTGAATTGGAACACAAGACCCTCATATGTACAGTAAAATAAATATATATATATATATATAATTACATATGATTTAAAAATTTCTTGACGAATTTTTTCAGGACATCTAATAACACTGTTGAACAATTAATTTCTACGCAGATAAGTCCTCAATATTCTAAGTCTAAGCAATATTCTTTCTCAAAGAATATTGCAAAATCTATCTTATGGGCATGTACGGCCAACCAGATTGTAACTGGGCGTGGTTGGTTTGAGATACTTAAGGCACAGGCTGGAGAACTCACAGCTTTATTGACACACTCACAAACACCACATACGTACAATTAGAGACAAACAGTATTTAACACATTTAAAGACAAATGTTAGATTCGTGGAAGGGTTCTTCTTCTACGCCGAAAATCGAAACCAGAAATCTTTTACGAAAACCAGAAACCAGAAATCTTTTGCATCAAAAATGAATCGCATCATGCATTTCGGACAAATGTCTCAAATTTGAAGGCTGTTTAATTTTCTTAATTTCCACATTTCAAATTTTCTTATCCAGACAAAGGCGAGAACGGAAAGACTCAGATATCACCTGTGGGGTTATTCATTTAAAAAATACGGTGGTTCAATGCGTGTAGGTACAGTGCAGTGCAGTAAGTCCTTCCACCGTGATGTACCTGAGTAGCGCTGAATCTTCTACATGGGTGAATGACTTTTAAGTCAAAGTGCTGGAATTCGCAAACAGTCACAACTTTTGAAGGCACATATTAAAAAAAAATAGGCCAATCATTATGCAGACAAACAACGATATTTAAATATTTAATTAATTTTTTAAAAATTAAAAAATAAACAACAAACTGAATAAGTCATCCACAACTACGCCATTTAATGATGGAAAAAAATAGTTTAAAGGTACTCAATTGTATTTTATTTTTAAAAAAGAGAGATGGGGGAGGGAAATGAAGTGAAAAAGGCAAAAGAAGTTCGAAAATTGCTGGTTTTATAGACCCTGTATTTAATTGATTAACCAATATGAATCTGTTCAAAAATATTATTACCAGTACTGTTTACATTAAAATCAGCACACACATAATGGAAACTATTTTATCTTAAGTATGGATTAAATTAAATGCAATTCTAAGGTGATTTTACCGGAAGAGGTTTTTCGTAAAAATTGATGAAAAATTTTCATAGTGGACTCATCTGTCACAAGTGGCCAAGGTTGTCCCATATTTCCGGTTTTTGTCATCTTCGAAACATTTCCTGTCGCTTTCGTGTTCCCGGAACAAATGACGATGTTTCTTTTTCTGTTAAATACTTTGTCGCACTGAATTCGAGTTACAAATTCAGCCCTTTCCACGGAATACGAAATTTCCATGAATTTACAAGCTGAAATATTTGCAAGCTATGGAGAAATTTGTCATTTAAATGAAATAAATATAATACTTTATAAATTTAGATCATAAACATATAATTAATCGAAAATTTCTAATTTTTTAATACTTCGTTATGAATTGTTTGCTCGAGTAAATTAATTACAAAGAATGCAATTCAAATTAATAGAGAAGTAACTAAATATATAATTGCTCGAAAATTTCTTCTTTTTCAATTCCTTCTATTAGCTCACACTCTCCCTATATATATCTTGTTCACATTTTCAATCGTTCATAAAATACTTTTCATTCATCCACTCACGTTCAAATACATTTTTTTTGAACTTGTAGTGGATGACACTTGTTGTTAATACAGTTTTTCAAATATTAATTCATTCAATAAATTTAATTAATTAATTTTAGTTTTTTTTTTTAGATTTAAGTTGCATTACCAATAGATGGCACCAGATAAAATTAAAAAAAATGAATGAAAATTATTTATAAAGGACTTTCTGCAATAGAGTGAAAAAAAGTAGTAATTGACTTAATTTTTTTTTTATTACTTGTTTTAATTATTTGTTATGAATCGTTTGCTCGAGTAAATTAATTAAAAAGAATACAATTCAAATTTATAGAGAAATTATAAATATATAATTGCTCGAAAATGTCTTCTTTTTTAATACTTTGTTTTGAATCGTTTGCTCGAGTAAATTAGTTGAAACAGAATGCAATTCAAATTAATAGAGAAATATTTCGTTTTTTTTTTTTTCGTTCTAATGCAGCTGGCAACCAACTTAGACAATTGTCATTGATGCTGTTGGAATTTTTATGTTTTAGTTCGCGCCACGAAGCGTCACGTGATAGTTTTTATAGAAATCGTTTGGAACCGATTCAGAATTGCACTGTTGTCGTAGAAACGGGCTGTTGGTTGTTGGTTGCTGTGGAAACGGGCTGTTGTCGTGGAGACCTGCTGTTGCTGTGGAAACGAGTTGTTTTTATTCTAAAAAAAACATTTTTCTGCCAGTTGAGCTTTTGCCTTTTGAACTGTTACCATCAACCCTGTATATCTTTGTATATCTTCGTAAATAAATGAAGATTCCATAAATGTTTGTATGGATTGATCAATACTTCTCGAACCACTAGAAAGCTGCGGCTAACCAGAAAAATTTGAACCACCGATAGAAAGAAAAACGATAGTCGTAGTGACAGATGCCTTAAGGCAAGTGCTGCACAGACATTACTCACTTTGTATACCCAGGGGGGTAATGCAAGTGAGTAATATCTAGCGACTCAGAGAATGAGCGCTAACCACTCGGCCATCAGGCCTGTATGGGCCTGATGGCCGAGTGGCTAGCGCTCTGGGTGTTGTAGTGATTTGGAATCCACTTTAAACCGTAGGTTCCGATCCTAATCGGATCGTAGAACGTTGCGGGGACATTGTTACTCCGCGTCCGTGGCATCTCTCGGCAAGTTACACGCGCCCCCTGGGTAATGCAAAGTGAGTACATCTGTGCAGCGCTGGCCCTTAAGGCATGCAAGACCAAGCTGTCTAAGTGTTTGCCAGCTGCAATAGAGAAATATATTCAAGAAGATCGCTTTCAAATTTAAGTGAAAATAATTTTTTTGTTTGATTTTGTTTAAATTTTACAATATAATCAAAATAAACTGTAATAGTACTAGCTGGCCTTAGTTTGTTAACCCCTTATTCAATGGATTGGAATTAACGAACTGAAGTAATTTCAATATCATAAAGATTTCAACAACAGTTGATTGATGAGCAAAATAATGAGAATATAAATGGAAAAATATCAATATAGCAGCGCGTATAATAATATAACTCAATTTAATTTGCCAGTTCATTCTAATTTTATCATTTTTAAGAGGAAAAAAAAATTCGATAATTCATATTTATATTTATACGAAAACATTTCCACACAAGCTAAATCCACAGTCCGCAATCCACGCCCACAATTTCATAACTCATAATCAACATGAAATTAACGACACAAACTCATGCAAAAACTCGTCTTGTGGTTTCTGCTCTAATTCGAACCTAATGAGCACTTGATCGACGCCTTGTGGGCACCCAAGCATACAGAACATTCACTCATTTCATTTTCCATATCTGCATCCAGCTCTAATTGATCGCCGCTTTTTCAATGCCTCATTGTAATGCTACCCCAGAAAGATTAAATGGGCAAACTTTGCTCATTTTTTATTTTCCTGTCTTTGTGCAAACATAGGAAGCCCAAGAAAGTAAAATACACACGAAACCGAATGCTTGCCCTCTTTTTTAAGGTTTTTAACACTTTTTAACGGTAAGGATCTTGATGTTTTGATAACAAGGTGTGAATGAGTGGCATAATTGCACCGAATATTTGCCAAAGTGCTGATGTTTGCTTCTGCATTTCCAAGTGAGATGGTGATTGATGGAAAATATTTGAAGAAAACAATAGCTTTTGTAGGGATGTCATTAGCGTTAGTCTTGGAGAAAGCTATTCTTTATTATTGAGTGTTTTTATCGAAATAAAAAGCAATTAGTAATTAATAAAATAAAAGTGAAATAAATAATCAAGCTAATGTTAATCATTTTGTGAATCATAACTATTTCTGAAATATATTTTTCACCCATTTAATAAAATGACATATTTGTTGATATAAAAACATTTCTATAATAGCTATAACAAAAACTTAAACTGCCAGACTCGTGGATCAGTGGCAACGTGCGCCACTAGTAAGTTTTACGGTTCAATGTTGTAGACACTGTTTTTCAAAAAGAGGAGCCTCGATGCTTTTTGGGATGTTCAGCATCTTGCTTCGTAACTCAGATTACCTGGTGAAAGTTTTTTAGCTTTCTCCCATATGATACGCATATGCGGGGTACTTCCCGGTAAAGTTCCGGAAGGCACTGTCCCCATTCTTCAGTGGCTCGGAGCCAAGTCAGACTTCTACCTAAGGGTGCTCCATCACAACAGAACCTTTTCCTCCATCCATGAGTAGTCTACTCGTGGATGTCCGTCCCGCTTTTGCCGAACGCTGAGATTAGTCACTACGATATTATAATCGATGGTTGAAACATTTAATGTCTAATTTCAGAAAAAGAATTTGATGTATGTTAATTGTTTCGACATCTTTCATACAGAAAGACTTTGGTTTTGTCCCTCTATAGTCATTTTGTGCACACTTTAGGTTAATTGGACCTGGACCTACAGCATAACAGGGAGTTCAAACCACTAACAAATATCCACATCACCACCAGGGTTTATTACATGAAGCCTGTGATACCAAAAGGCCAGAGTACTAGCCAATTGGTCACCAGGCCGCCCAAAAAAAAAAAGAGGAAACTCGATGACGTTTTGTATGTTCAGCTTCTTACCTCGTTATTCCGGACTATCTAGTGGGAGTTATGGAGATCCCATACGATACGCAGGGTAGTTTCCTCTAAAAGTCCTTCTGGTTGGCACTGCCCTCCTTCTTCAGAGATTCGCAGCCAAGTCAGACTTCTACCTACGGATGCTTCATTACAACAGCAGCTACCCCTTTCCCTTCATCCATGAGTAGACTACTCATGAATGGAGGAAAAGGAATTAGACAGATTCCGTCTAATCCACTTTTTTCCCATGGATTTCGTCCATGTTGCACGAACTGAGGATTGGTCACAACAACAACAAATCGATGGTTGAATTATACATTTAATGTCTAATTTCATGAAAAGAATTTGTCGAATACTGTTCATTATCTCGCTATCTGTCGCACGGAAAAAGACGAACATATAAAATAATATTAAAGAAAGATATTAAAATATTAAAGCGTGAAAAATCTCAATGACTTAATAATAAAATAATTTTACGACTTTTTGCGAAATAAAATTTTGCAATCAAGCATTCTTATTCGAACGACCCTGTATATCAGTTGAAATTCAACAATACGGTTCCCGATAAGAATTTAAATTTCTGTTTGCGCATATCTTAAAAAATATCACAAGCATTATATAAAAATCTGAAAAATTATTTAAACCACTATCCTTATCTAAAGATTCTTCTTCTTTCTCCGCATTATCTTTTTTTGCAAAACAAATCTTCTATTCAAAAGACAAACAATTAAATCTCGTTAAAACTATCTGCCCGTACCACAAAAACAGCATTTAGCATTCTGACCACATAAACAGCTGAATCAGATATATACCAGAAGAATACCAGTGTGAAGAAAAAAAAAAGCAAAAGTTGCCATCCATTTTTTTCTGTGCATCTGTTTCGTTTTGAATGCATACTAATCAACGGCATTTCATCATAAGTAAGTTCCTGGTGTGGGTAGAAAAAAAAAATAATCGCATAAGGTGAAAGTAACTTTTTATTTTTATTTTTGAATGAATAAAGAAAGTTAACCTGATTAAGAAAGTGACTTGGACTCCAAAAGTGTTCGGGAATGAGGAAACAAATGGGAAATGATAGTCGGATGATAAATCTTTTGTCAAAAGATGAAAGAAACAGTTGCCACTTGTGAGGCAATGGCGTCTTTTGTGTTGTTATTTTATCTCTTAGCATCTGTTATGCAGTCGTTTCACGACTGCTAAAGATCTGGACGCTTATTTTGAATATTTCAAATGAAAAATGTCATTATATTTTCTCTTTTGTAATAATCCTTGGCAATATGGAGGAAATTTCTTTGCAACAATATAATAATAAACAATCTGATTATCAATCGAGATTGTTGTTTAAACATTAAAATAGTTGAACTAGTATTTTCTCATCAATAAATAAACTTTTTTTAAAAAAGACAAAAAATATTTCATTATTTAATAACGAGATTTTTTATGAATTTTGAATGTGGTAGCTATAATTCTTCTTCTTCAGTCCCACAATAACCCCATGGTGGGCCAAGACCATCTACCTACTGGCAGATTTTGAGACAGGAAATGTTTTTCATTATATGGTGTATGGTTATCAGTCCTACGCTAACGCTTTACAATCCTAGTAGACGAGGGGGAGCCTGAATGGCCGAGTGTCTGCACTCTGCCGCTCGGTGCCAAGGTATCGGGTTCGAGTCTCTGAGGTGATATGGATGTTTTTAGTGGTTCGGAATTCACTTTAAGTCGTAGGTAGCGGTCTCACATGACCGTAGAGCGTCACGGAGCCCAATCACACTTCTTCTCATCCACATCACTCCCAAACTGCAAATTGGCAACTCGGCTCTAGGCACAGTGATATGGTGGGATGTAATAGTCCTAATAACTGGGTTCCAGGACCTACGGTTTAAAGTGGATTCGAACCACTACAAACATCCCTGGCATTGTTGGAACTCTAACCCGAAACATGTGGCGCCGAGCACCAGAGCGCTAGACACTCGGCCATCAAGCCCCAGTTATAATTCTACCAGCTTAATTTGCAGAATGGGGAATTTTAAAAATTATTTTTTAAAAACAGGAATTTTATGATCTTTAAAAATTGCAGATACTTTGGCGAAGAATGCCAGAAGTCTGGACCAGATTGCCATCCCTACTTCCCTTGCAGATGCAAACGCTTTGGCAAAATGCAAACTTCCAAAAACAATAATTCCTTCTAAGATCAAAACTAAATACCAAATTACAGAACTAAATGAAGGCAGAAAAACGGCTACTACTCTCACAAGATGAAGGATGCAGCACCACAGAAAGATGAAAATTTCTGCTGAGGGCGTTAAAAGATACCAGAAATGTGGCAACTGCGCTGATGTCGAGCTTACTGCTCATCACATCGTTGATTGCCCAGCTGTTGCAATCGCCACGCATTGTCTGGATCCTCCCTCGGAAGAGGATTTATACTCCGTGCTGGCAATTAATGTAGTCATTAGTATTATTTGCAAGCACCACGATATTCGAATTGCGCATCGTATGGGTGAAAATCCGAAAACCCCGGGAAAACCAGGTAGTCCGACTCATGAGTCAAAAAGAAGCTGAACATTACAAACTCCATCGAGTCTCCGCTTTTTTGAAATAGTGTCACAACAAGGCATCCAGCGGATTGAAACCACCGTTCTAATGCTTATCAGCGATGCACGTTGCCACTGAGCCACGAGTAATACAGGAAAAAGATAATGAATAAAATATGTGAAGTTAAACTTTTAAAAATAACACATATATTTCAGGATATATTTATTTATTATATTAAGCCGTAAACAAAAACATTGAAAAGGGGCATTTTTATCATATATTTCTAGGAAATTTTCAAAAAAAATATAAACAAGGCTTTCTATATCTATCTGGGTGACTCTATAATGAGAAAGTGTAAAAAGAAATTTAATTTTTGTTTTTCTTCAATTCATTCTATTAGCTCACACTCTCTCTATATATATCTTGTTCAAATTTTCAATCGTTCATAAAATAATTTTTATTCATCC